>JAOYMZ010062203.1:0-12902 GCA_025802335.1 Pinguicula primuliflora
AAGCAGCAGACATATTTGATCGCTTCTCAGATTCTTAAAGCATCTGGGCTTTTTCCTAGACTCCTCTACATCTTTCTGTGCTTCATTTTTCGACATCTCTGACAAGATCAACTGACCCTTTACATTCCTTAGGTCGAATTCTCTACATTATAAAATTGGGATGCTTTTTTGTGGGCTTCCGGGTGTATTTTACGGCCCAAACATGATTTTTGTCTTTAATGGACCGTTTTTCTGAGATTGGGGCGGCAATTTTCCAATTAAACAAAAACGATACAACTACATACCCTACTTGCACGATGTCCACCACCGCACCTCCTTCAACCCCTGTAACCATAGATAGAGGCGGCAGATTTTTCTGGGAGTGGTTCTGTGTTTTTTTGTGGGGGCAGTTTTGCATCTACACGTTCTCTTCTCCCACGATCTTCGTTCTCTATGTGGGACGCCTTTTGTACATCAATTTTGAGGGATTCTTCTCTCTCCTTCATTCGCAATCGACCGACTTTCTCTTCCGGCGGCCTGTCTTCCTCTGGGATTCCACGAAGGTATATTAATTAGCCCTATTAACTGCACATTAAGGTCCGCCTGATTCAACAATTCGATTCTCCTCCCACATTAAAAACCTGTCAAATCCCTATTTTGCAGTTTCTTTCGGGTCTTGCGTCCTGGATGATATGGTCAGTGGAGTGAGTCCAATCAACCCAAACCAGAAGCAAAAGAAGGAAGCTCGCGGACAGAAGGCGATTATAGCATGATATGGTCAGTTGTTAACATTTTGATTATTTTTCAGAATTCACAGGTTTGTTAAGCATAAGCTTCCTTTTCTGTAAAGGAAGTCAATCCATTGATGGCATAGAAGTACTGGCTTGCAGACAGTTAGATGGAAGTTCTTTGTCAGTTGCTCAAACCTTCTTCCTCCTCCTCCCAGAATTTTGATGAAGATTTCGTTTCCCAGGTTCAACACTCAAACTCTTCTTCCTCACCTTCCAGCGAAAGGTCCTATAAATCCATCTCTTTTTTTCCCTTTTCGTTTCATTTGTTTTTTCTGCTGAAGAAGTTCATTAAATCCGTGAATGTTGCTGACAATTTGATTATTTTTTAGAAGATTTCATTCCGAGGTTTGGTAAGCATAAGCTTCCTTTTCTTCCTGCATTTTGATTAAAGCACAGCTGCAAGAATTGTTGCATTATGAACTAACTTCCTTCTTGGACTGTATCATTTTGAGGAGCTCATAAGCCTGCCACTAGAGAAGATCCTACTCAGATGGATGAATTTTCAATTGAAAGTCAGAAGAAAGGTAATAAAAAATATGCTTCGGCTAGAATTTTCTTCTGACCCTAAACCCTAATCTTTCTAACCTCTTCCTTCCAATTGCAGATATCCTCCACATTTCTATCAGTGGTGCTCTATTAAGGTTTTTGTCGACATTTCGGATCAATTTCTTTGTATAATTGCTTTAATTTTAAAGATGAAGCCAGACTTTGACCTGGAAACTTTTCCCTCCGTGTTTCCCTATTTTCGGTGCAAAGATGCGGGTCTTACTCTTGCGTAATAAAATGCCCGTGTAATTTTGTTAGGGATACTATAAATTGGTATGGCATAAGCTTCTATTCAAATTACCCATATTCTTGATCTCCATGTTTATTTTGGTTATTCGAATCATTGATAGATGTGATATTGCAGGCATCAGAATTGGAAATTTCAGGTGAACTAACAGTCGTTTTTTATTTCATATCTATGAAAAGTGCAGGGAGCTAGCCGTTTTTTTATCCAAAATTGAAGGAAAAATTTGTTTTTCATCCTGCTATCTGAAGGTTCACATTTATTATCCAGTCATTTCTTATTTTTTTGTGATTCATAAAAACCTTATTTTCGTGGTCATCATTTCCAGCATCGCACATGAAAGGTTACCATACGGACTTTTCAGATGTACAAGAAAGCAGGTGATTTAGATTCTGTCCAAATGTTCTTCAAGAAGCGGTCTTGCAGCAACTCTTTTGGTGAGAAACATGCGAGAAGACAAAGTTCGTGCTCACAATCGAATTTTATGTGATGACAAGGTGGTTTTGTCCTTGGCATTCTTATGTATTTTGCTTTCTCATGTCTGTTAATTTTTGTGGTCATCGTTTCCAACAGCTCATGCTGAAGGGGCTCTTCAATTGGTACTGTAAGTTTGATCGTGTGGCATTGTGTTATCCCTGGTATGGCCGGGGTTAGTATTTCTATCTTACTACTATACTTTAGTTAAATAGTTTTGTTTATCAATTTAATTTAGACGTCTTTTGGTGTTTCTTTTCAGGACTTGCGCTCCAGTTTTTGCCTTTGCTGGTGTGTGCTCCAATTCGAAAATAGACTTATCAATATGGATTTGAACTCGGGTGGGTGAAAATGAAGTACATTCGTTGGCTTTATGGAGAGGAACAATAAATAATTATTTTTCTTCCCATATGTGTTGTGCTTCTGTCCGTGAGTTAAAAAGTTTAATGATAGTACCTGGGGTAATTCATTCTTCATTTTCTTTTTTTTTTCTTTTTTTCATTCTTCATTTTCTAATTTTCTGATTTTTCACTGCAGGTCATGTTGCGGATAGGGTGCCAAACATGGTGGCTACCTTTCATTCACTTCCATCAGAAGATTCACGGGACCTATTCAAACTAAACTCCACTGCTGGTAGCTTGGCTGGATTAGGTTGCTTACCAAATGTCATTATTGCTCATGTAATTTGTACAGGTCACACACAAGTCTGTAAACAGGATGAGGTGTGGACTCATCGAATTGACCAATCTATTAATGGCATTCATTGAATTGCTGCAGTTACATATAGACAAAATATTATTCAGACTATGATGTTAATGTTTACATTGAGTGTGTGTTTTGTTTACCTTGGTGTCCCTTTTAAAATTATTTAGAACACTCTTTTGTTATTGTTAACAGTCCATACCTTTGGCATTTCTTTCTTTGTTTTGGGGGGTTTGCTACATTTCCTATACTTGCAAGTATTTCTCATGTATTGTTGCACATAAAATGTGCATTGGTGGAGGTTATGGATGTCATCAATATCCTCACACCTGGAAGTGATTCACTGATTTTGAGGTCAAGCTGTAGAGTTCAAGAATATGAAGATTAGGAGGATGATCATTCATATGCGAAAATAGAGTACTATTCATTGAAACCAATGCCATCGATACAGAAAATGTTAAAGGTAATCCAACTCCAACACCTAGGGATACTTTTGAAGGCTTCCGAGCTATTGATAATATTAGTGGGTTTCTTCCGGTTGCAAGTGATTTCATTGATTTTGAGTACAGGTGGAATCGTTGATGGAGTACGGGTCTTAACTTTTGCCTCTCAGCCTTCATATCTTGACGTTAGTCTAGGATTTCATCGAGCCACTTGCATCTCTATCAACAGAACTGATACCTGGATACTTGGTGAGGGTCGGAGATTGTGGGTGGGGTCATAGACTGGGTTGTGGGTTGTGTTTTAGGATCAGATGTATGTTTTATGTTTAATGAGTTTTTTCTACCGAAAATTCATCTTCGTCTAGAACCCGTGGCTTAAGCAACGGGCAATTACTAGTTCTAGTTTAAAAAAAAGGTAGGAATCTAAAATTGAGTGTATTTTCTTAAATACAAATTGGTGGGGGAGGCTAATGAGTTGTTATTAAAATGAAAATTGGAAGAAACCGAATCCGAACTGCTCACTCGATTTCTTCGATTTTGTTGATAGTTGATACACAGCAGAAATTTTGACCACTCCCATTGGCCATTTCCCTCATCAACCTTACCGTTCAGCATTTTCCGGATCACCTCAACATTCTCATTTGCAGGGAATTACAACTGGTTTCATTCCCATTTTCAGGGGATTATTTTTTCGTAAAATGGGTTCTGGAGAACTTCTCAACGTCGAGCCGCTGGAGCTGAAATTCCCATGTGAGTAATTTCAACATTGTTCTCAATTTGGGGAGAAATTTCATACATTTTCCTGGGTCGTAGCTAATTTTCATGATTTTTCCCCGTGGATTTAGTTGAGTTGAATAAGCTGATCTCTTGTTCTCTTCAAGTTTCAAACAAGACCGAAAACCATGTTTCTTTCAAGGTATGTAGTAGCTTACCTCTGCGAAGTAGATAAGTTATTTTCGTATAAAGCATGTAAATTGTTCATATATGCATATAATGGTGTCCCATGGTGCACATTGTTTCCATTTTGTGTTTTCAGGTTAAGACAACGAATCCCAAAAAATATTGTGTTAGGCCAAACACTGGTGTCATTGGACCCCATTCCATGTGTGATATCGTTGGTAATTTATTGGCCTAACGTACCTTTGTTTGTCATCTTAGTAGTTTAATGAGACCCTGATGAATCTTTTCAGTGAAACATACAGTTGTTACCTTTGCCTGTTCACATTTATCGTTTACATTTGGACATTAAGCTATTTTGAGTTTGATTGTATTGGGTATGCCAAGCTTGTGATTCATTTTTGCATTACAAATCTTCGCTCTTGCCAACTCGTTCGTTGTCTTTTAATATTAATTATTATTTATCCAAAACTTGTTAAGTTAGCTAACTTTCAAGAGTTACTGTCAGGTACCGTCATGTATTTATTTGTAAACAATCAGTGTTTCTGCATAGTGTATATCTTAATTGACATAACTGGCGTAAGTTTAAACGCCAGACTAATGTACAATACAACAATTAGGTGTGTAACTGTAACTTCAACTGTTCTGTCATGTTTTTGTCTATTAGAAGTTTAAGATTTAATGTTTTGATGCTTCATCCATGATCCATTTAATGTAAAAAACTTGATCAAAGGAGATACCGTGGGATCTTTTCGTTTTCTTTATCTTTTGGTTATTAACCTTGATAGTTTTAACTGGCCTCTACTGGCATCTTAAATCCAAGTTTTTAACCTTTTGGGGCATTCTGCTTATCTGTCTCAACTCGTGTCCATTGTTGCAGTTACCATGCAAGCACAGAAGGAGGCTCCTCCAGATCTGCAATGCAAGGATAAATTTTTGCTTCAGGGTGTAGTTTCAAGCCCTGGTTTAACTGCTAAGGACATTACACCAGAAATGGTTATTCTTCTTTTACTCTATGATCATAATGGTTTGCCTTAAGTACAAGGTTTGAGAAAACGTTGGGCGTTCCCTGTACGCTAGGCGGTCTATGGGGTCTTCTAGGCGGTCTGGGCGGTCAGAGCGTCCTCCTAGGCGTCGTACGGCCGTCAGCAAATTTAATTTATTTTATTTATATATACTATATTTTAGGCATATTATCCCTGGGCGTCCAGCCAGACCGCCCAGGGTAAATTCGGGGCGGCTTAACATCTTTGGCCTCCTAAACGGCGCCTAGGCGGCCAAAACGGCCGAACTCTCGAACAGAGCTTAAGTAGAAGTACAAAGAAACCCCTTTACGTGTTACGTAAGTAAACCATTTCTATTCTTTATGGTTTTTCTCAAAAAGAAGGATGGGGCTCAGGGAAATTCAAATGCTGGGATTGTTTCAATTATTCATCTTGCATGAGAAAAGATAAATTGTTGACAAAGCATAAAATAAATGTGTCATGTATTTGTTCTCATTATCTAAAGCATAAAATGTACTTTAGATAATGAGATAATGATGAGATGGAAAAAAACTTCGGTTACAACAGGGTTACTTTCTTAGTTGCAACGTGAGATTGCCTATTAATGGCAATGTATTTTTTTCATAAAAGTCATGTCATTTTATCTGAACTGCAGAAGGGCATTGAATGAATCTTTTGTAAGAATACGATTAATGATTTGGTGATTTCTATGTTTTTAGTTTTATAAGGAGCAAGGACAGGTTGAAGAGTGCAAATTGAGAGTGATCTATCTACCAGTGAATCAATTTCGGTCCCCAGGTGTCGACGGATCTGAGCAAGATTTATCTCATAGGATCAACAGTGGGGATCATGGTGCAGAGGTTGTACCAGAATTCATAGAGTTCATTCTTGTAACAGTAAATTTTCCCTCGTCAAGCTACCTTCTTCTCTATTATGTTAATCCTTTGTTTATGGTCCCTGATATGCAGGCTACCAGAATGTTTCTTGACAGTGAAGATAAGTTGCCGGAGGTAAAAATTCTTTTGATACTTCATTTCCATTACATGTACCTAAGTGCATGCTGTGCTGTTCTACGCCTAAGCATTGGGCATCCCCTGCCCGCTCAGAGCCTGCCTAGCACTTTTTAGAATTGTTGTGTTCAATCTAAGAAGATTCTCATCTCATTCTTTCTTGTTGTGTGGGGTAGGGCGTGCTTCTCACTGATTTTGCTGTAGCTATTATCATCTTAATGGAGTAGATAAAGCAAAAAATGCCAAATGGCTTTGCTTCCTTCCACTAGTTTTTGGGAAAAATGATCAACAGCCTTTAGTATTTTAGACATTAAGCAGAGAAAATTGTAGTCCCAGATGAAATATAAAACTTTTGTTTGGAGTGCTTGGAATAGGTATGGGTGACAAAAGGCGACACGAGAATGTAAATGCCCTTATGTATGCATCCACGATTTAATATTTTCCAGTATTTTGAATCATGCATATTATTGACTGTAAATACTGATGTAAAGTTTGTCATGGAAAGAAAAGGCCATCTGAATTGTCGTATAAGATAAACATTTATGGTAAATCTATTTTAAGTTATTTAAGTATGTAGAAAGTCAGATGGTATCTTTTATGTAACCTTTTTTACCTTAAAAATGCATGTTGCCTCTCAGGGACGATCAGTTATTTCAAAACTGACTGAGGAGAAAGATGCAGCAGTTCAACGTGCCAACAAACTTCGTCAAGAATTGGTGAGATGCTCGTTGTCTTATAAAGTGGTGCTACAATACCTCTATTAAGTATATGAACACATAGGAAACAAATGATTTATTGTGCATTACAAGACCTCTGTTTGCAGACCTGTATGGATTGGTACATACAAAAAATTTCTGGTGGTGGACGTTATATCCCGTACGACATTTCTTACTTCTCGAATTCTAATCCTGACCGTCGTATCAATAGTAGATGGCCAAGATTTAAACACTCATTTAATTTAATTGATCTAACCTTGACTGTCAGATCAGCAGTGTACGGACAAGATTAAAATTCGGGACGTAAGAAATGTGGTCCGGTATATATCGTCCCCTATTTGAAAATTTTCGTTGGTACATATGTCTTACGATGGAAAATTATGTCCAGATGTGGAATTGGCTTTGCTAATTGCCTATATGCATCTACATGTCCACTCACATTCGTCAAAGTGCCTAACATAGCTCCACTTTTAACTTTGTTCAGCCTGTTTAACTGTTTCATTTTTTCAGCTCCAACTATTTAGATAAGCATACAGGACACAGATGGTTGTTTAAGGTTTATGTCCAATCTTAAACAAACATGTGTCAAAGGTCATATATGACTTACCTCTCTACCGTGGTTTGCAGTCTATTACGGTAGGGCGTTGAGTTTACCTACCATGGTAGAGTTCCCTACGTTATCAAAAAAGATTATGTCCAACCATTTCGAAAAAATTTTACAGAGTATATTGACAGATTATGTGTTGTTTGACAGAGAATGAGTCATAGTGGAAAAGTTGCCGCTATCCTTTGGCTCTGTTCTGTGCATTCGCCTTTGCAGTTTATCGGTCCGTTATATGTGGGAATTTCTCATCCTATATGATGTTGCTAATTGCAGGAACTCTTGAAGCACGGAAGTAACAAAAGCGGAGGAGTATCCATCACCTTTGTTATCATCATTGGCTTGCTGGGGGTAATACTGGGGTACCTGATGAAAAGGACTTGAGCCACTGTTCCTACTATACCTTTCATTGACCTTCTCAAGATTATGCTCATCTACTTTTAATACAAACCAAGGATGAAAGACGTTGTGTATTTTGGTTTGTATTATAGCTGATGCGATGGTTCCTGTTGATGTAGATCATGCCGATCACCTTATTTTAACATTATAGTAGTGTTTTTTCTTTTACTTTTCAGTGATGTATTATGATGCATACTTTTCTTTGCTTTCATGGTTCAAAACAAGTTTTCTTTGATGAGAAAATGTCTTGAGGAAATTATCTTGTTACAACTTAAAACATTACCAACACCACAGATTTTACGAGCTTGTCTATACCACACAAAAATGTGTTTTTAGTGCAGCAAGAATTTTCCGATTTTACAGCCTAAACGTCAACAAGTTGGATGATGGCAGACTGGAAATAAACACAAATAATATACCACAAGAATTTTTTGGCACAAGAAATACGACAATTAACATGGCAGAATGTGATTTGATAACCATAAAGTATGGATCACACCATAAATAAATGGTATGCCGTCACGTGTGTTTCTTGTGCTTCTTGCACCTCAAATTCTTGTGATATAGCATTTCTCGGAAAAAAACTATAGATATAAGAAAACCCACCTTCTATTGCCATACCATTTCTAATCTCCTTCACACTAATCCAAACATCTAAAAAACCAAAAGGTTCCCACTTCAAAATATGAAGTCACTCAGCTGCAGAGACTTCTCATTCTGGGTATGCTTGCCTTTTCCTTTTAAGATATAGGCACTATCTTCCACATCTGCATTCAAACAATTCATCCGGTGCCTGAGGCACGCGGTTGGTATAGTCTTTGGATCATGATCAGGACGTACAAATGACACTGGGAAAAATGAACAAGATAGCTTAACCATAGTAGCTCACCATTCAAAGTGGTCCTCACAGCAAATGGAATTCCAAATGATTGATAGTCCGGATGGGTTCCTAATATTCACTCTAAAAAGTTACCATAACCATAAAATACTCCTTAAGAAATAGAAGCATGTGAAAATTGTTCCAAGTACACTGAAGGAGCAAGGATAGTAGCAGCATGATAATTTAAGCTTCTTTCACAAAAGCATATAGCCGATATGCCTACAATAGAAATAAAGGAAACTACAAGTATGGTTCCAGGAACACTCACCAAGTTGCAGTGTACATATCATAAAATTTGTTGAAGGCTTTGTCAAAACAATAATGACAGGCCAAAAGATCGTTGAGGTGAGTCACCTTGCAGTTTGATTTACAGCACTTGACCTAGTACAAGCGTTGATGTGCCATTACCAGATAAAAGGTGTATGTATAAACAGATAAAAGAGTGAGACAAGTCATTACCAGACGTTTAAGTTTATACGAGTAGTACTGCTGATGGGTTGGATGTTCCCTGATATGTTTGCTCAAGTGACCTGCACTGGATACTTTAAACACGTTAGCTGGACTACTCTCTCCGGAACGCTAAATCCTAAAGAAAGAGCAGTATCTTCTTCCGACTTGAACTGTTGTTACTCAGAAGGGACCACAGCTCCATGCCACAGATTTGTAATTTATTAATCAGCGAATGATCTTAGCAGAAATGCATCTCTTGTAATTTAGAATGTCATAAGACGTAATCAGATTCATTGAACTTTATGTACACATTAATAATTTCAGAAAACATGATTCATAATTTAATCCGAAGATTGTTACTTCATTTGACCTACTCTGTACTTCCACCTAGGGGCTCTAAATGCAAATACGCAAAATTGATTAATTAGATTAAAATGCCAAATATTTCTTCATCGTCACATTAGCATAATTTCAGATACTGTGAGAGAAGTCAAAATTACAAGACCAACTACAAAAATTGGTTGAAGACGGCAAGATAAGCAAATACTATTTTGTTTTCTCTACAATAGTCTAATAGAGATGATCTTACCAGTCACAAAAAGAATTGTCACATCTCAAGCATGTGGCTAATGTGGTTGACCCACGACAGGAGCTACACTTGGCAGCCAAGAAATTCTTTCCAATTCGGTGACATCTGAAAGTGCAAAAGATATAATGACACCTTATATAAATATTCCTTTGTCAAAAAAATCAGTGATTCTATCTAGCTGTTAGGCTCCAACCGTACTTTCTGCCTCAAACTTAGAGCATCAATTACTCTCAAGAATTTCTAATATCATCTTATTTCAAGTACAATCATTGACTTTGCACATTCAACTCAAATAAGTGCGCTATAGGTCTGTTTTGACAGTTTCGCTACTACAATTTCTGCATCTGCTTCTCTATTTTGACATAGAAGTTGAATTTTAACCATCAACTTCTGTTTTAACAACTTCGTTAGGATACTGAATATATATCAATTAATATCATCTATACCATCCATAACTCACCGCAATTTGTAGTTTAAATAAATAAAAATAAAAGATCTAATTTTTTGAAAGGTATCATAGCTAACCACAGAATACCACCATCAGATCTCGTTGGTATCATTATGAAGGGGATAAAATCATAATCATAACGTGCAAAGAAATCAAAGAATAATAGTGTGTGGGCATGCAACAGCAGTTAGCTTAATGTGATTTCCCTCTTAAGTCTTAACCTAAATATGAAAGTACAACAACAGGATTTTCTGCAGCTACTTTGTATTATCTACAGAAAATGGAGCACTAATGTCATAGGTCACCATAAGCTTGCTATTTGTAGCAATAATTGGAATAGAAAAAGTGCCAGTAGAAAACATATTCCACTTACAAACTAACAATTATAGAAGGGATAGTGGGGATGAAAAAAATGAAACAATTCCTAGAGGTGCAAACACTAGTATATTATTTATTCGGTACCTTTTGTATAAATCATGAAGACCTCCCAGTACATATTTTGGTTTGTTTTGGACCACTTGGACCTATAAAAGATCTAGCCATATAAGATCGAATGAAGAAAGGACAAACGATAAATTCTGCTCCACAGGATGAAGATTACATGGCTGTATGTTTTGCCAGCGTTTAATTCGAATTGAGACATTGACACTAAACAGTCCTCAGCAAGATGCCCAGGTTTCTGACATTTCCAACTGCAAAAATAAAGAATATTTCAGTATGAACCCGGAAGGGTTGGTTGGCGGAGTACTTGGATCATAAATCTTCCAGTAGCATGTGGTCTAGGGTTCAACCCCAATATGAACATTATTCTTTGCAGCTTTGACCCACGGGCCAAAGACCTGAGATTTATCCGGTCCATACGAAGGCCTTGGATGAGTTTCATGGATTAGTCCAGCCAAAAAATTGTCTCAAACACCAATGGTTATCCAAAAAACAAATGAGCACATAGACCATCAATAAAAGATATTTTACTTATACTTGCTGAAAAGAAACAATATCCTGCTATATTATAAGTGTTGTAGAGTATACCATTCATAAGTACAAAGTCCAGATCGCTTCTCAGAGTAGCAATGTCGGTCATACTCCCCGATGTGTCCCCCTGATTCAGGCACATCTAATGTACATTGATGTGCTATGACTGATGCCTGGTGTTTGCGACTTTCAGAAACCTAGAAAAATGTTTTCATATAAAATTAATAAATAAAAGAGAAAATGAAGTTAATCGGTCAGACCTGTTGGGATTTGATACTCTGAAGAAGTTCAGTTTTACATTCCATGCTGCATACATCATCATCAGTCTGCACAGATATAGCAAGTACAAATATTGTCAAAAAAAATTTGATTCTTTCCCATCGTGGACCTTTTACACAAATGTATTACACGAACGCGGCCAGAATAGTTTCAGAAATTGTAGTATTTTCTTCTTTCCTTTTTTATTATCAATAGACAATTAAGAAGGCAAGTAAAGCACCTGGCCAGCTTCAAGAAATTTCTCAACAAGAAAAGAAAAATCTAACATAAGATATCTCACCTCGTTGCATATGTATTCCCCATATTTCCCACACATAGTACATATGGGTTCCCCAGGAATAGGATACCTCTGATCACTCTGTGCCTTGATTCGACCAGCTTCCTCTATGCTGGCTAATAAAGTCAAAGAACCAATGAGCTAAAAGTAACTCACACTATGTACCTATGTTGAGGGATCATCTCACTGAAGCCGGCTGAAAGATGAATAGTGATATTTTTAATAATCCTAACAAGTAGATAATGAAATTCATCCCAAGGCTAAGCGACAAATCATGTTTCATGCAATACACTCTATTCTTGAGAAATACGAAGTCTCATGGCACAAGGGTTAAAAGAAGCCAATAATGCCATTATCTCCTCCTAAAGTTCCAGGCATAAAAATAAGAACATTGTGCCCGAATAGTTGTAATCCACACCATAAAATCCAACCACTTACCACCTCAATGTACAACATAAAAGAAGGTTTGCAATGTTATAAAAAGAGGATGACTGAGTTGGTTAGGGGCAGATGGGAATTTATGTATTAATGTCTTAACCTAAAAAATGAGAGGACAGTCAATAATAAAATAAGACATTAATATTCTGCTAGGCTCATGTTTGCCTACTATTGAAACTCTCTCCTTTCTAAGAAATTAAATGTAAATCCTCCATAAGACTCAGTTTTATTAAATCAAACTTAGTTTCACCTATTGATTCAAAGTGGACCTCCAGGCAAACAACACTATATGGATGGAATGAAGTGGATGCAGTGTTATAAAAGCACTGGCAGGGGCCGCACAGGCGGAGGATGCCTGAGTTGGTTAGGACTTATGGGAATTTGATGTATTAATGTAACCTAAACAATGATAGGACAATCAATAATAAGACATTAATATTTCTGTAGGCTCATGTTTGTCTACTATTAAAACCCTATCGTTTCTAAAAAATTCAATGTAAATCCTCCTTATGACTCGGTTTCATTAAATCAAACTTAGTTTCACCTATTGATTTAAAGTGGACATCTAGACAAACAACACTATATGGATGGAATGAAGTGGATGCAGTGTGATAAAAAGCACTGGCATGGGCCATCCAACGCTTAGGTGGCCGCCTTTTAGAAATGGATGCAAGGAAGCCCCACAGAGATTAGATTAGATTAGATTAGATTAGATTAGATTAGATTAGATTAGATTAGATTAGATTAGATTAGATTAGATTAG
>JAOYMZ010062214.1:0-12902 GCA_025802335.1 Pinguicula primuliflora
TGTAGTAGTAGTTAGAGTTCGAATTTAAAAAGGTGGTGTACAAAACTAGTCTTACTATTTGTTCAAAAGAAGGAAGGGCCCACTATACTTTTTAACCCTAGTAAACATAAACTTCTTCTTTCCCCTTCTTTTAACCACAAGCATGTTCCATTCTTCCACCCAAAAAATAAAAATGGACACAACAAAAACAACCGGCTCTAATTCTAGCCATAATTCGGTCTAGTTACAGCAATTCATCAAATAGGTAGCTTGATAAGGACGACGATGGAGAATCGGGAATGACATCACGACTTCCGCTCAAATTCGCCTTCCTCTTCTCACTCTCTCGCTGGAGCAGCTTCGTTCAATGTAGCTGCCATACCACATTTTCATAGAAATTATAGTGCTAAAAATGTCAACTCTCTACGTCCCTCGACCAAACTGAAGGCAGCCGCCTCCGACTTGCACTTGCTCCTGCTTTTAGGAATACTGCTGCAAGCCAAATCCGTTAACTACAAGTAGCCGAAAAACTATATTCATGCTTCAAATTCCTCGTTCCCTTTCGCAATAACTTAACCTAAAATTTGACAACCCCAAATGTTTCAAATTCGAAAACCTAGAGGCCAGAATAGAAGAGAAAAGGGGAGAAAACAGGAGAGAACATAGATTGCACAAAATCACACTCTTGGTTAAAAGAAGGAGAGAGAAAAAGTTTATGTTTACCAGGGTTAAAAAGTCTAGGGGGTCCTTCCTTCTTTTGAACCAATAGTAAGATTGGTTTTATACAACACCATTTTGAGGTGGTGTACAAAATCGAACTCGTGGTGGTTTGGACATTTACACAGGTATTATGCTATGAATGTATTCTTATGTAGTGTTGTTAATATGCATTTGCATGCATGCAAGTAAATACAATTAACTAACTCATTTAGGAAATGATAGTGATTACCTCTAAAAGTATTGATTACCTAAAGAGCATTGTTGGCTCACGTACCTATGTGTGTTTTTCTTGCAGAGCCGTGACAACGTTGATTCTGATAGCATATGATGGTTATTCGAGGAGTGCATTTTCTATTATGTCTCCAGTCGCTTATGTGATTTTGGAGGTAGACTTGCTTATTTGGGCTAGACCTTCATGATGTCATTTTGTATTGGGCTTGGCCCATTTATATTCTATGTTTTGGATTGGACTTTGACGTATATGCCATTATTCGGTTTAATATATGCGAAATCGGTATTATTATCTTGAGTTATTGGGCTTGGATATAGTTCGAATCACTATACTGCCATAACGAATCCCTTATTTTAATATGGGAAATTTTGGTTGATTACATACGACATCTTCCAAATTCGGGTAGTTAATTTTAGAAACCTGACTTTTCGGGTTCAAGTACGGGTAATTCCAATACCCAAATCTGAAACCCGAATGTTCGCACCTAATTGGGTTCCACCTCATTATGGGTTCAATATTCTGGACTTTCGAGGAAACAATTACAATAACCAAGGAAACAACCATCGAGGTTCCCACAACAATACCAAATTTTGGGCCAAACCCCCCTTGGGCCCACTCATGGGTCAATTCAATCCGAACTTCACACATAAACAATCTCGGGTCTGGACCGCAAATCTGGTACCATGTTAGAAAATAAATTTTTCTCTTTGGGCTCAGGTTACGTGTGCGCAGATACGCATGTGAGCCAACTTATAATGAAGATGTCGTATAATTAAATCCTTTAAACAAATGTGATAAATTGTAGCACCACACTTCTTTATAAGTTTGTTTGTAATTCTTTATTAAATTAGTTTGCGACAATATTCCAATACTAACTAACAAAAAATTATTTATTTCCGAATTTTGAACACGTCCCATAGAATCATGCAATATAGTGGCCCACAATTCATAGGTCCCTATTCCTGGATACCTTTATGGGTGGCAATGGCGCCCCGCCCCAGCCACTGGGGCAGGTCCGGGTTCCAGACCTGTCCATTTTAATGACGTATACGATTTTGCACACACATTCTTCTACTTGTTCTTATACCCCTTCTGCTACTTGTTCGTATTTTTAGAATGATTAGTATTTTGTACAAATTTTTAAAAGATGATTATTTGAAATGCAATTTTAATTATATATTGTAAAATTGAGGCAAGTTCCCTATACATAAATTTTGTTCTTTAGTTTACAATTTTTCTTCGAGTTACGTTTTTTATTCTCGTTCGATTTACGGTTTCTGTTCTCGTTCGATTTACGGTTTATTGTTGAAGTATATGCTACTGATTCTGAAATTCGAATTCGAATTGGGTTTCAAAAATTTTAATGATTCTGAAATTTGAATTCGAATTGCTACTAATCTTGAATTGGGTTTTTGAAATTCAATTTAATTAATGTGTCTTTCTGAAATTCAAATTATGATTGCTGTGATATTGTTTCTCAAATTCTGAAATTCTTCTATATATGCTAGTGTTGGATTCTGTTGAAATATGATTCAATATGTTGTATGATTCTGTTGATTCAATATGCAATTGTGTGTATGATTCAATATGCAATTCGTGTGTATGATTCAATATGCAATTCTAAAATTCGTGTGTATGATTATGTTGAAGTATGATTTTGTGATTCTGTTGAAGTATGATCCGTGTGTATGATTCTGTTCTTAGTATGAAATTCTCGTGTTCTTAGTATATGTTTTGAGATTTTTTTTGTCACATGTTCTTTGTATATAATTCTATTCGTTTGGATGTCATGATAGTTAAATAACATGGAAAAAGTAACAGAACTGCTCCAGAATTTGCATCAAGATCGGATAGTTTTGGAGATCTTGGTCTTCACGGAATGTTATAAACTTTTCATATCTATATTTGCTTTGTGACATGCATATTGTTTGCAGATTATGTCTTGTGACAAGGGCAAGGCTAAGAAGTACTGGATACCAGTAGAGGAACATATTTTGCGGATGCAGCAAAAGAGTTGGTTTTGGAGTGACTAAAATCCGATAATGGGTTTAAACCCGTCTTTTGGATTGCTTATGCAGACAGAATAAGGGCAAAACTAAATGGTAGTGACATATTGGGAAGGCCTCATGTGAAGTCCAAGATCCATGTGTGGAAGAAAGAGTACTACACACTCTTGGCTTTCATGGGTATGAGCGGTATTTCAATTGACCTTAATAATCACATGATCATCATTGACGACAGGGAGAATTTGACAATCCATTGTTAAGATTTTCCCTGTCTTTTGTACTGTTTATTTAAATGTATGTATAATAAGACGTTTATTAATCAATCTGTTTTTTATCTTATAGGCCAACCTAGAGTTTAAGTCATTGAAGGGAAAGGTGTGTCCCTATTATGATGGTTGGTGCGAGATCTTCGGGAAGGACCATGCAACTGGAGATGGTGCTAGAGACCATGCACAGACAAGGGAAGACTGTGGCAGCACCAAGGATGTGGAAGACTTTATCGATGAGTATGATAGTGAGGTAGATAAGGAGTATGCTGAGAATGTGGCAGCACCAAAGGCTCCAACGATCAAAGAAGAGAGTGATGGTATGAAGAGGAAGAAGTCTATAACATCCCAAAAATCAGAATCTGGCTCTTTTCTTGAAGAATCAAAGTCCACTCTTAGCTTCATCAAGAAGCGGATGCAGACCAAGGAAGAGAAAGAAGCCGAAGCTATTGGTGATGCACCAAGATCAAGTGAAAGCATTATGGATGAGTTAGAAACCTACCCGAACTTAACCTTCAAAGAGAAGATGAGGATCGGCTATACCTTGATTAGGTGTCCTCATGATTCGGCAATGTGGTGCAATCTTGGCTATGCTCAAAGAGGCGAGTAGATCCAGTTACTCTTTTCTGAAGATCTTCCAAATAAGGACTAATTTGATGTCTTAATGTCGTTGCTTATGTTGAGGAACTTATGTTGCTTATGTTACTTGTGTTGCTTATGTTGAGGAACTTGGTTATGTTGCTTGTGGTGACTTTATAGATTTTGTTGTTACGAATGCTTGTGTTGAGTTGTTATGAATGTCTGTGTTGAGTTACTTTTATCATGAATGATTGAATAGTAGTGATTCTGCACGTTTGTATTATTTGTATGATTCTGCAGAATTGTGCAGGATTAACAGGTGATTGTATTATGCAGAAATATATACCAATCATGCATACTGAACAAGTGATTAAAATAAAGGTACTGTAGTCATTTCACCCTATTTTTTAATTGTTCTATCACTCCCTGCCGAGTAAGCACGTCAGAATAAACACGACACCAAACAAGTGATAACATATCAAGCTTTCAAATTATCATGCCTAATCAAATAGTAATAAACCGTTATCACATCCAGTCTTATCAGGTTTGATAGCTCGATAACGCTACCAAACGTACTCTTAAATGATGATCATGTTGAAAGATAATTATAACTATGAGGATTAGCATGAATTTGATTTTGTTGAATTAATTTTGAATTTGTTATTTGATTAAATTTTTAATTTTTATAATTTATATTTATTATTACTAGTTTTATCATTATTAATCTATTATTACCTATAAGGCTGGAAATCCGGAAAGTAATATCATTATTAAAAAAAATCTTTCCAGATTTCTCTTTCTCAAGCACTGGTTTTGTTAAATTTTGGCGACTGACAATATCAAAATCCCTGACATAAGGTTCTCAGCCGGAGAGCTTGGAACTGCGTCAAGGTCAAAACCGTCATTCACTCAAGTTCGGACTCAACCTGGACACTGCGTTTTCTTTTCGTTCTCCAACAGTTGGCGCCTACGCCTTCAGACGCCTTTCCCATTCTTCAACTCCGCCCTCCCAGCTAATCCAAAACTATATAGTTACTCCGTTGAAACCCTAAGTCTCCGATGCATTGCCCAAATCCTGCATTTTCACGGTTGGCAAGTTTTGAATCCCACCATTGTGGACCGTGTGGATAGATTTTGTCTATTTTGATCGGAGTGGCATTGTGTTTTTTTTGTTTATTTGTCAACTATCCATACTTTTATGGCTGATAAACAAGTGGTTAAGCGTGCCAAGTATAAGTCTACAGTCAAGGATGCTGGGGTTGCGGGCGTTCTCAGATTGGTAATCAAACTAGTAGCTCTTGCGTTTGATTTGCTTAACACAAAAAAAGCTCTTGACTTTGATTTGAGTGGTGTTTGTTTTATAGAGCTCGGGGTAATGGGTGGGTGGGTTGGTTACTGAATCTTTGTAGCTATTGACTAAGTGGAGTTTGGAATTGTTGTTTGTTTTCCCTACCACCCTTTCTTGACCTGGTGATGTACTATCCCGTGCTTCTGTGCACAGAATTAGCTTTGAAACTCTTGGATCCTGAAAGTGGAATATGTTTGATAGTCTTGTTTTTTTCTGTTTTGTTTTGAATATTGAATCATTAATGAATTTGACACAGTGTTTCTACCTTTCTACTGTCTTTGCTTATTTTGTCCAGAACACAGAGAGACTTGTTTTTGTTCCTAACGATCCCAAGTCAGCAATGACGCTAAACCTGGAATTTAGGATTGTTAAAGGTGCTTGTTACCTCTCCCATTTGTTTATGTTGGATGTTTACAACTGCTAGTATTCAAATGGAATGACAGTGCACAATCATTTTGTAATTGAAAAGAAGAAAGTATTAGTCTTGATCCACTATTACATTCAACTGTTTTCTTGTATGATCCCTGGACTACATTGATGCAATTGATAATTTGCATTTTACCTCCACGTGCCAATTCAGGGCACAAATTCACCAAGGAAGGTTCCACAAAACAGGCCCTGCTTAATCTTACTGTAGAGCAGGTTCATGATTGTTATGAGTTGCATAACTATTTAATTAACTTCTTTTGAAAGAGTAATATGCCTGGTCATTCCCAAGTTTGCAGAGTTAGTAATGATTTTACATTATTGTCGTTTCAGGGCGGAAATCACATTTTTGAGTTTAGCAATTTTTCAGATCGTGATGCATGTCGAGAATTTGTTGGTGAGTCACTATAATCACTAATTATCCTCCTATCTTTGTCTACTTACATTCAGATGTTCAATTAAATTTCAGATTTGTTGGAAGAAACTTTGGGTCATTCTTCTTTTCAGTTCAAGTTTCCATTTTCATTCTTCTTGTGTGAGAGATAGGGATGTGCCTCTGGTTGCACCATCTTGTGTATCAATGCCATTAAATGCTTTTCGTTCATTGTAATATCATGCCTTGTGAAGGTGCTAGAAATGTTACCATCTCATTCTTAAGAGAGCAATGAGAACTTTTTCTTTAGATGCTCACTGATGGTAAATAGAATTGTGTAAAGAGTGTCATTTTCTTGCTTTTATGAGTCCAAAGGGGCTAGTCTATGTTTCCTGATAATCTACACCAACTTGTGCACAGCCAATGCCATCACTTCTCATGCTGCATCTGGGAAATCTGATTCCCCAGCCTCCAGTGAGCAACTAAGTAATGCACAATTGGAACGCAGGATTAAGTTACTGCAAGAAAATGGGTATATACATGTTCTTTTTGTTAATTTTCTTTTCAAACATGAACTGAATTGAAATATATGTTTTTGTGTTAATTATCTCCTGTCTTTGAGCTTATGATTTCATTCTGTGCTATTTTTAGATAAGTCTTACTGGTAGATGTTAGCTGCTAGTCAGCGTTGTAGATTGGCCTAGTGTTGGAAATGGAAATCAATGCAGTAACAGAGATGATTGTAGATTTATGAGAAGATGTTCTGGAACAACCTCGTTACCAGAATAATTTTTGGAGGTGAAATCGTAATACACATCTAATTTAAGACATCAGGGTGAGGCTTGGAGAAATAGACTTGGGGAAAGAAGTGAGCGATTTTTTTTGTACATCGTGAACAGCCAGATGATAAACTTCTTGAAGCACAAAATAATTTCAACCTTCATTTAACCTAGTGGTTGGATTCATTGTTCTATAGTACTTGTCTCTTGCTCTGATGAAAATCATGCTCTCAGTTACTTGTCCATTTGATTTTGATGTTCCAGATTCTCATTATAGTTACTGTATTGAATAAGTTAAATCGACAGCGAATTGCAGGTGCTTCACAAGCAACTTGTTTATGATGGCGTACTTACAGAAGCTGAATTTTGGGCAACGAGGAAGGTGTGCATCAAAAAACTGTTTTGGCATCGTTCTTCTTTGCAGAAAATTGATTGTAATAAAAGAAAATAGTCTCCCTCCTTTCTTGTTTACCTTCTCTGTTGTCGAAGTATTCTAAATATTCCTGCCAGATATTACTCGAGTTAAAGGCCCAAAAGTTTAAATTTGCGTATTTTCTGACTTAACTTTGGCTGCTACTGAATGAAAAGGGGACATCTAGGTAATCTGGCTGCTGTGAGCAATGAAAAGCGTTTAATAACTGCAGCTTGTTAATGAAATGCAGAAATTGCTCGAGCAGAATGATGGCAGAAGACCGAAACAGAGGCTTGCATTAAAAAATGAGATGTGGACTGTGAAGCCACTGTCTAATGGTCAGGTATGATATGTCTCTCCCTTCTCGACCTCATTATGACAAGATAAGTTAGTGATTGTTATTATATTCATCGTTCAGCTCCACATTTGCCTGCTAGTACTTGATCTTAGCAGCGGTTAATTTGTCAGATTACACATCTATATGCTAAATATTCTTCTTTGTATTCTTGCCGGGGGATGGTAGTTGCTTTATATTCTTTATTCGGATTGGTTCAGGTAAAACGGATTATGGAATTCGAGCTGGGTATTGCTTTCAAAGTAAAAATTACCTCTTGATTTCTCTATGTTTATTGCTCTACACCTTCTGGCCTTAATATTACTTTGTACTATGCTGATAAGCATGACATCTCACTAGTTTTGAAATAAGGGCAACATCTTTTTCCTTAAGAGTATGGTTTGTAGCTACAAAATTGTGATTTATTGCTTGGTTAATGTCTTTGGTTCATGTAGCTATGGCGAATTTTCTAGAAAAGCTGACATTAACACCTATAGGAAGTTTGACTTGTCTTGTAAAAAATATGCTTTGATGTACTCTCTTCTCAAAACACTAACCCGGTACTCAAATCTGTATTTCTTGTGTTTCAGTTAAACAGGGTGACATTTAACCTGACACCAGAAATCATTCATCAGGTATGAACTCTTTTTCATAACTGTTATATCCTCTCCCATCTAGGCACATTCAAATGCAGGCATGCTTGACTCAACCTAGTTTTTCATGTGGGATAACAAATCACGTGGTATGAGCTGCAATCTGCCGACTTAGTGTTTATTTATAAGTAGTGAAGTCTTTAAGTGAATAAAATATATGTGGAGTCGTTGGTGGAATTTGATGTACATCTTTCTTCAATAGTATTATAAACTTTCTCACAGATTTTTGCAGAAAAACCAGCAGTTCGGCAAGCATATTTGAACTTTGTCCCCAACAAGGTAGAATGATTATCAATGTTATGTATCTAGGAAATATGTACTAAAAGAGTATATTTTTGTATTAAAGATGACGGAGAAAGAGTTTTGGACCAAATATTCGAGGGCAGAATATCTTCACAGTACAAAAAATATAAGTGCTGCTGCCGCTGAGGCAGCTGATGATGAAGAGCTGGCTGTTTTTCTGAAGCGGGATGATATGCTGGCTACTGAAGCTCGGAAAAAGGTACTCATTTTAAATACTTGTGTTTTTCCCTTGATTGGACTCTGGGCATTTTAACTGAATGCCAGATGGATTTTTTATATTGATTCAATATGACTTAAAAATTACTGTTTCCTTCAGATCAGACGAGTTGATCCAACCGTGGACTTGGACGCTGATAACAGCGATGACTACATTCATCTTCCGGTACATGTTGTGATATTCTTCAGGGTTGCTGGAGATTAGTTGTCTTGTATTTTTTGTTGGCAGGGTGTTGTTTGGCATTGATATTTCCTCCCGATGAACAAACCTGTCATAAAAAATCTAACATTTCTATGGATAAGTGCTATATTATGCATGGACACATTATTATCTTTTCAAAGAAGTCTTTTGTTATTGTTAGACTGAAACCCTTGCTTTAAGACAGAGTTGGATTGCATTTTTATGTTCGCCTGTTAAGTGTTTCCCTCTTGAACCTTGTCATCATTTATATTTTCTGTCATTCAGGATCACGGGTTAACTCAGGGTGAAACCAAGTATGTTTTAGATTCACAATACGAGCCCTATCGAAGATCCTTTTCACAAGATTTAAACCAGCATTCTGCAGTTGTTCTTCGGGGAAGAACTGTGGGTAGGTTTTCTAAGGCTGCTAAATTTATATGCATTCAGCTGTCTGCCGTTTACCCCAACGCAAAAGAATTGAAAATGACCGATAATAACCACTTATTTGGTTTGTGAAGTGTAGAAATAATTGTAAAACTCATTTCTTTTTCTTCCATCACTGTGTAAAGATGTCGAGCTGGGAGATACCAGGTCGGTTGCTGAAGCCTTTGCCAAGACAAACCATGGTCAGAAGAGCTCCTTCCTCATTCTTACCAATGCAAATTCCAGTTATTTGCTATATGAGGAGCTGTCTTACTACGGTTGAGCGTATTTGCAGCAGAGCTGTCCAATGATTCATTGGATAAGAACTTAGAGAAGGAACTCTCTGATAGGATCTCTCGAATAGCAGATATTGAGGACCTTCAGGGACCTCGAGATCCTGCCGTTGCACCCCTCAGTATCAAGGTTAGCTGTAGTGTTTTTTGGTATAATTTGTAAACCACATTGATACTCTGAAATTTTTGACATGCTTTCAATCTTTTAACAGGACCCCCGAGACTATTTTGACTCTCAACAAACTAATGCACTAAAAACATCAGGAGATACCTTTTCTGGTGTGAAACCATTTAAATCCAGTGCGGGATCAGCTGAGGCTTATGGCTCCCTTTTGGATCTGGCATCTGATATTAGAGTCAACGGGTTGATTGAACCAATAATGAATCAGGAGGTTGCTTTTAAGGTATAGATACACAAGTTTTTTTTTTAATATTTAATCACTAGTTTTAAGCGTAACTGATACTTATTACATTTCTCTACATTTTTTTTGTTTCGAGGAATTTAATTTGATTTCTCTGATGAAATTATAAACAGGTCCTTAACAGTTTGACCCAGAATATCTCTAGCGCCAAGTTTCATCTTGGAAATGATCCACATGAGAGTGTTCTGGATAGATTGCCAAAAGTTACCAAGGAAGAACTCTTACAAGTTAGTTTATCCCCGTAATTTCAGCTGAAATCTCTTGTGAGGAATGTAAATGCTTCATGGTTTGAGTACGTCATTTTCCTCTTTATTTTTCTGCAGCACTCGACTTCTCTCCAGGAGCTTTTGAAGCACTTTTGGTCTTCATACCCAATCACAACGAAGTTCCTTTATAATAAGGTGATAATATAGTTTTTGATTCTTGGCAGATGCTTTGCTCCACTTGTTGATCACTCATCTAAAAGCATATCCATTTATGTTATGCGTGCCATATTACGTTGGATTTTCTGAAAGATAGAATGGAGCTCTTGTAATACTGAAAGCTCTTGCGTGACTTTTTATACCCTGTCCACTATAGGTACAATACAATTCTATAATATCCTTTTAGAGGTAACCAGCTTGTTAATGATCGATTCCACACGACCATATACAATCATCTATCCGCATGAAGAGAATCTATGTTATACTACTTCCTCGAAAAAAATTCATGCTAACCTGCCAAACATATCACTTTACAAGAAGCCATGACAAGTTTTCTGTTTTCCTGAAATTCTTTTCAAGTTGGATATGACATGTTTTGCTAGTTCAGTTTATGTACTTGCACTTGCACCTGCACCTACTACTATAACACACCTTCATGCTAATCGTCCAAATGCTTCAATCAGGTCACCCGTTTGCGAGATGCAATGTCGCAGTTATATCACAAACTGCAGGTAACGTTCACCTTCTAGATTGACTAATTAGCCCCAACTTGCTTGGATTACCATAATTTCTCTTCCATCATACCTCAGGAGAGCAAGGAATCTGTGCAGTCTGATTTCAGGCATCAGGTCTCCCTTCTTGTTCAGCCCATGCTTCAGGTTAGTGATCACTTTTATCACTTACATGCAATCATTAAATCACTCTTGCTGCATACGCATCACTGTATTTTAGATGTAATCTTTTTGTTAGGCCCTGGATGCTGCTTTTGCACATTATGATGCGGATATACAAAAGAGATCTAAGAGCGGAGAAAGACCGAATGCATTCTCTTAGTATCTTTTGGTTTGATTCCATTAAATCCCCATAACTCGTAAATTCAAAGAAATTTTGATTATAGGTTTGACAACACACACCGAGGATCTCAGCCTTTTTCCTGGAAGTGTTCTTATATAAGCCCGTAGACTTCTGGAGTTTAGTAGAGCTACTAAAAAAAATTGGCAGAGTAGTGGAGAGTTGCTTGTTTGTCTTATACATCAGTTTTTTTGGAAAGTATTGCATATGCTGCTCATAGTGTTGTAATGAGCAAAGGGGTGATGCTGTGCTTATTGCACCGCAAACTATGCGGTGCAATTGATACATTGTCGTTTTCGTTTTTTACATATTAAAAAAAATTGACGCCGCCACGAAACGACGCTGTATCAATACACTGCATAGTCATGCGGTCCTTTTGCACCGCATGCCCCCCCGCTCCCTGTTGTAATGTGTCTGCACGAGGCTCGTTAGAGATGTCAAACAAATTGTAGACATCCTGCCAAATCTCTTGTGCATGGGGAAAAGTGAAAAATAAGTGTAGTATGGTTTCTCAGGAACACTATACGGTAATACGGCACCCTTTCCACCACCTCCATCGCACTCATAGGCTTGTGAGCACACATACCAACATTGGTTTGTGTGCGCATGTGTGCAATGGGTGCGATGGAGGTGTTGGAAATGGGTGCCGTAGAGCATTTCTGATGGTTTCCTGTTATGCTACACACCATACACAGTCTCGTACTCAGCAAGGTTGACTCCTTGACTTGCCAAATTGTCTATTGTTCGTAACCTTCCACAAAGCAGTCTCCAAGCAAGGTGTTGAACTTCTCTTCGAGCTAACTTGCTTCATATTGTTGCTAGATCACTCTTGTCCTTTGATGCCGAGACCTGAAAAAGATATGAATTAGTTTTATAAACCGGGGAAACTGTATATTTACCCGATTTTGCCCGAAATCCTTATCAAGTCTAGTTTTGCCATGATCTCGAGGCTATATATATTTTTTCTATATGATCCTTCCTGAGAGGCTATCAGGATCTGTCTTCAATCTTTATAACCATTTTGCCAGGAGTGCAGAGTTCATGTATCTCAATTTCTTAACTCCTAGACCTCGTGCTCACTTTTCTAGGCAAATATGCTTCTATTTGATTCAATGTATAGGCCTGTTTTGATTTGCATATTTCTGTCACATAAACTTAGTCAAGATCTAAGTTATGTTCTAGATGATCTGCTTAGGTGCCTTGAACAAATATATGTTGTTATATCGTAAGGCTATGGCTATATAACAATGACTTTATCAAGGTTATTCTTCCAGCGAAAGTTAAAAACTTGTTTCCCACTTTTGGAGTTGTTCTTCATACCTTTCAGCATGTGTTTCACATTTTAATTTTGTTAGAATTGTCTGTCTATTGGAAGGCCTAAATAGATAAAAGGGGAGCTTACCTTTCTTGCAGCTCAATAACCTAGCCATTCCATTCAACTGATCAATGCTCATGTTCAGGCCAAATATTTGGCTTTTGCTGAAATTTATCGATAAACCAGACAAAAGTTCGAAGATTCGTCGATGCCTTTTATAGCAGGTGGATTCTTGTGAGTCTGAAATCTGAATATAGTAGAAGTTGATGAAATCAAGCTTAATTAATTGGTTTCTAGTGAGTCTGAATATAGTAGTAGTTGTATTTTTCTGTCCTCATGCTCTTTGACAGTGAGCAAGCTCCAAACAT
>JAOYMZ010062225.1:0-12902 GCA_025802335.1 Pinguicula primuliflora
CATGCGTTTGCATTGGAATGCTGTGTTTTATGAAGGAAGGATGTGGAGAGATCCAGATCATACATCAGTCATCGTCATTTACTACAAGATCTTCCACACACTGTCTGAAAATATTATTTGTATAAAGAGTGGCAATGGCAATCACAAATGGGTTCAAATCCCTGACATTACCTATCAAAAAAAACTAAGATGGCGATGAAGATGTACCGTATTTTTGTGGGTTGTAAATCATGTCAATGAGAGGATTTAAGGCATCTCCGTAGATTAATTTGCTGTTGGGAAGCTTTGATTGGAGTTGCGGCAGAATGTTGTGACGGAGCTTGTGGTTATAAATCTGTGCATCTTCATTCTGCTCATCAATGCAACCGCTAAAAACTAGAGGGTTCAACAATAACTGGATCGGTAGACACCCCATCGGCGGTAAACCCACCACCAATATTCTCCGGCAACCGAAATAGTATAACTCCCGAAAAAATATTATAGTATCGTGTCTTGTCGTGTCATATGTACAAAAAGTCAGTGAACATAACCATATAAGGTACCCAAAAACATATGTACAAAAAGTCAGTGTGGGGCCATATATATGAATTTGAGATGGTATGCCAGGTACCGGAAATTTTCCCATGCCGGATGCTAGGGGCCGGATTAGGTGTCGGATGGAGCCAAACGGTCGGAAAACGGCCGAAAATCGGAGCGGAAATCGACTGATTACGAAGGTCTGACCTCACTGATTACAATGGTGACGCAAAACCGACCCAAAAACTAGGTTCGATTGCCAATCGTATTTGTTTTGATCAATGACAACTAAAGTTGTTTCCTTCAATGAGAAACCGGAGAAAACAGCCAGACCGGTACCGAAAAATGAGTTTCCATTGCTCGGAAAACCTTCCTAATCATTTTTCCTTCTTGCAACGCTCCGATTTTCGGCCGTTGTTTTCTGATCGTTTGGCTCCATCTGGCACGTAATCCGGCCAGCATCATTTCACCTGCTTGAGATTATTTTGACATTATGCTGTTCATTTCCCATGGGAGGTACTCTACTATTTGGGTCATTTTTGGAATAGAACAGCATAATATTATCGAGAATATTGACCTTAACAAACTTTTCTACTTTGTGTAGCACAAAATCTTGGTACTGGCCGATGGTAAGCTGAATCCTCCTCGTCGGAATATCGTAGCAGTTGAAAATGAAGTCGTTCGGTCCAGCGCTCACAATCACCAGCGCATGTTTGAGAATCCCGGCCACCACCTTCTTCCCCAAGATGCTCTCCAGTCTCCGTATGTATGCCCTAAAATAAGGCAGTTGTCTCGACATGGAGATGGCCGACGAAACAGCCGTCGTTAGCTCATCGTAACCCGATCCCGCCGACGCAAAGCACACGCCGGTGAGAATGTCCTCATCGGAAAGATTCGGATCCAAGAACGGAGGGACGGTCTCCTTTAGACCGATCATCGACGATAAGATGTCGGAAGGGAGCTTCCCGTCAGAACATCGGCCGGTCGCGGCGCCTCCGGGGAAGCTCCTACCGTACGGCGGCTTGTTGCATCTGAATATCGTGGGAATGAAGTTGTTGTTGCCTGTGTCCACTGTTGAATCCCCAAAGATGAGAATCGACGGGAATTTAGGGATCGTGCTGTTGCTCCACGCGCCGGCGGAGCTACTCCCATTTCGTATGACCACATAATAGAAGCAGGATATGAAGAAGATTTGTGAGGAAGTCATTTTTAATTTTTGTGTTAGTTAGATCTCTTCCTTTCTGTGTTCGGCCATTATTGGCCTATTTAAATCACTAAAATGTTCTTCGATCCCGTATTAAAATTTTGATTTCGATTAGATATTTGTGCAGTGGGGAACACAACCCTTATCATCTTCCTTTGAAGCAAGTGTTTGATATTTGTGCACTGGGCTGGAGGGACTCCAAATTGTGTCTCTATTCTTGTAGGATAAGATATTTTCCCCGCAAAACGCCATTTCTGGACCAGTGGGAACTTATCTTGAACCTCGAATATCCATGCTGATGCTATCACAGTACCTTTGCAATAGGGAAAATTTATTCTTATATGTATGTAAATAGGTTATTTTTATATTACACATATCAATCATATAAAGTGGTTGCAACACATGTGCATCCATTATGTGTCTTAACACTTGTCACTTCCTTTCATGTTATCTCATCTCACGGACCAGATGAGGTATCAGACAAACTTTGGCAGAATTGTCTTTGCCACTTTGTGTGTGATAATCTTGTACGCTGCTTCTGTCAGATGGATGCTATCCTCTGTTTTGCAGGGAAATACTGCCAAAGAAGAGGGCCTGCACGATATAATCAAAGCTGGAGCAATCGGATTGAAGCTTCATGAGGATTGGGGAACGACACCGGCTGCAACAGATAGATGTTTGTCAGTTGCAGAGTTATATGACATTCAGGTGACTCTGATAAATTAATACTAAAAAAAAATATGCTGCTGATTTTTTTTTATGGTGTAGGTCTAGACACATTAAATGTATCTGTGCCTTTAAAGATCGAACTATTCATACTTACCACAGGTATATGTTTATGCTTCATTTTTCTTATCCTTCTAGTTAAGTTTAGGTTGACTACCTTAATCTGCTGTGTTATGTGCTTATAGATCCACCTGTTACACTTTGGAGTGAAGGTTTAAGGCGGTGGCCATGCCCCAGATATTATTAAAAGTTTGTGATACTAAAAATGTCATTCCTTCTTAAACTATTCCAGCACGTACTTTCACATCCAATACTTTGATTAGCACCTTGACATGCTTTTATGAATATATAATTCCTCATCTTATTGACTGTTGTTGCTTTTATTGGATGTGAAAGAACGTGTTGGATTTGTTACGAAGGAATGACATTTTTAACACCACAAACTTTAACAATGTCTGGGGCATGCCCACCGCCTACACCTTCACTGCAAAGTGAAACGGGTGGATATATAAGCACGTAACAAAGCAGATTAAGGTAGTCAACCTAAGCTTTGCTAGAAGGATGACAAAATGAAGCGTAACCGTTTACCTGTGGTAAGTATGAATAGTTCGATCCAATGAAAAGGATACAAGAGAAGATGTTGCTTTTGCTGAGTCAAGAATTCGTGCTGAAACCATAACTGCGGAAGACCTCTTGCCTGATATGGGAGCAATAAGTATCATATCATCTAACTACAAAAAAAAAGTATAATATCATCTGATTCGCACGCTATGGGTCGTATTGGGGAGGTTATTTTCTCTTAGTTTACATTGCTGGATACCGAACTCTCATTTAACATTAGGCTAGAGAATTTGACTCTCATTTGCTTTACGTGACAGGTGATTTGCAGAACTTGGCAGACTGCTCACAAGATGAAGTTATTTAGAGGATCACTTGAAAGAAGTGCACCGTATAATAATAATCTTCCTATCAAGAGATATATTGCAAAATATACAATTAATCCTACTATTGCTTGTGGTTTTCCTGAGTACATTGGATTGTTGAGGTAACCATTGACTTTTTACTGGCAAAAGTTGCAAAAATGTGTTTTCTGTAATATAATATTTTAATATGGAGCTAATACAATCAATGTTTGAGAAAGCGCTAGGCGGACCCTGGGCGGCCAGGGCCCTTGAGCGCCTAAGCGGCCTATTTACCCTCCTAAGCGGGCTTTTAAGCGGTCTAAGCGGTAATTCGGACAAAGCGAAGGGCAACATACTAGCGGCCTAGGCGTCGCCTAAGCGGCCTAGGCAACCTACTTCTCGAACAGAGAATACAATATAATATGGAGCTCATGTTTGGAGCATCTGGCAAAGCTGGGAGCAACAATTCAATTGCTTTGTCACCAAGGTGATGTTTCCTTCCTCCTTTATTTCAATACAGTTCTCATCTGCAGATTTAAACTCATGCGAGTTCATACTTTATGTGCATAACATGTCTCTTTTCTCTATTGGACAATACTAATGAGTAATGACCTCTATGATGCATGTTTACACACATCCCCTGCTTCTTCATTCACAATATTCTGGTGAAGCCACTTCTACCCGAATTGGAGACTTCACAAATTGGTCCAGTGGAGACTTCACAAACTGGTGAACGCCTTCATGCGCAGCCACTTCCGATCAATCTCTCTGCCTCAGCCACTTTCTTTGCCATTCTCGGCAAATTTCTGTTTGCGGTAGCATTCTGGGGATAAAACCCGACTAGAGCTGGATGTGTTGGGTACTTTTCTTAGTGTGATTGGTGTGCTTGTTTGAGAAATTTGTTTCTCAAATCAGATTTTTTGATCGATGATTTGATAGAAGAATTTGGGTCTTCATCTACCCGTAAAATCTTGTTAGCATTTTTCATCGCAATGAATAATACAACTATTTCTCAGAAAAAAAGGGGACTCTATTTATAAAATACTTTTTCCATTTTACTACCGGTCCCGTTATTAAGTTATGTTGGCCACGTCCCACTAAATTATGTCTTGGAGTCCCGGGTTCGAATCCCGGCGGGACCTTTTTTTTTATATTAATTATTAATAATATTCCATATTTTATCTACCTATCGTTTTCCTTTTCGCTGAAGACTTCAACATTTCTCTTCCTCACTCGACGACCCCCCTCCATGCCAGATCTTGGCTGCCCCCGCCGATAGCTACTTCATTTTCGTCGCTCAACCGCCGTTCCTCTAGATTTTGGGACACCTTTTCAATTTATTAATTTTCTCCCGACTTTGTTGTAGGATGCCCAATTGAGGGTGGCATGAAGGCGTAGTGCAATGGAGAGGTTTTAGTGGTCATTCTCTTCAGACTCTTGTTTTTCACTCCGACTATGTGTTGCTTTCCTTCCACGTTAACCGGATTTCATCAATATGGATTTTGAGTTTTTCGTTCGTTCGTGTCTATTGTGGATTCTTTGTTTGCATTGCTTCTATTTTTTCTGGAATTTTGTTCTTCTTCGTCGGATTTGCAGGTTTTTTTTCTGAAGTTTTCTCAAGGATGTTATTTTTGTTGATTGCTTTTGTTCATTTCATCGACATATTCCTGCGTTGTATACCTATGATCTAAATTCAGTTTTTGGTTCGTTTAACCCTTCAGGCGCCATTGCCTATGTCGCCTGTGGAAGTCAACAACGGTAAGGCAATTTCAGGAGTCCATGTGTCCATATTATTCTGATTTTAGGTCTATTAGTCCCCTATATAGAAATATTTGGTCCCCTCAATTGATCCCATAACCACTAGCAAGTTATTATTTCTATGCTGTTTTTAGATAGAAATGCTACCCATTTGGAGTACTCGGAAGAAATTTGTTCTGATTGAGTCCTTTTCTTCTGATTCCTACAGAGTGAATGATGATTTTCATTTCAATGGTTGTAGTTTTTTTGATTAGTTGCTTGGGTCCCAATTGAGGTTCTATATGTATGAATGCTTTGATCGAATGGATCATCTTTGTGGTTTTGCTTCTTGGCTTTTAGGATAAACTGATACTACTTCAATTTTTTCTTGCCTAAATTGGGCATAACTTTTTGGATGATTATTCAGGATTTGTTTTGTCGTCTTATTTTGTAAATTACCAATATTCTTTAATGTAGTTAGTTCTGTTCTGATTGGGGGTTTAGGCCTATATTTAACCGATGTACCATTTTTTGTTCGTTTATCTGCTATGTTATATTACTGATTAAAGTATTTCTGTTGGTACTCAGATATTCTCAAGAATTTTGTGCTCGAAGGAACCTGTATGCTCTCAAAGAATAGCCACCAGTTTACTGGGACTGTGAGTTGTGCTTAATCTCATCAGTAAGTGCCTCACTTTGACCAATAGCTTAATTAGGCTATTTTTACCAGTTGACGATTTTGGTCCCTTTTATCTTTCGTTGATAAAAAGTTAAAACCGGTTCATATGGAAACATTATGTCAAAACTCAAAACTATGATTTATCTATTGAGAACCTTATTGCACTATGATCATTTGAACGGACTATCATATTTTTTATTATCCTCATAGGGATGTAATTGTATGAACCAGTTGATTATATTGTAGCGAGTTTGGGTGCGAGGAATAGACTTGAAGAAGAAGAAGGAACGTTTCAGTTTACTAAATATTTTTAATTTATATCCTACTTGCATATATATAAATTTAATGGTGATCTATATTACGTAAGCCAGAAAGTGTTTAGTGGCTTTAGGCACGGGTCATACACTAGTTGAATTTAAATTTGAGGTTTTATGGAACGAAATCCCTGGCTCTCAGCACTGCGAATCTGTAAATTGGTGTGCGGAAAATGGAACAAATGGATCCAGCTTTCCCGGTGCGTCACACAACACTCTGTTTGGAAATTGAGGCGAGTTCTTTGATCTCTCCTCAATTTTGTTATGCGTGTTTTGTTGTTTTCTAGATGATTTTGATAGAGTCCATCCTCGAAAAGTTTGCTGACTTTCGTGCCCTAGTTTTAAAGGTTCCATTTTACTGCGAATTTTGTTGAAATGAATACTGATTTTTTCATTTTGGTGTTCAGAATCGTTGATTCAGTATGTCAGTTGGTGTCCCTGATTCATCTTGAATTTTAAGTGGTTATCTCTTCTAATCCAGGGTCAGAAGACGGATATTGTTATAAGCAGCTACTTTGATCATTTTCTAGTGAGTTTTACCTTTATGGATTGACATGATTCGGTATACAGTTTCTGTATTTAGTTTGAATCCTTATGTTTATTCTAGGTAGTGCCTAGTGGTGACCCAGATAGGAAGCATGGGAACAATACTGCTAGCGAGGTGCTTGTTTTTGTCTGGATTTGAGCAAAATGGATGACATACTACTAGTTTTACTTGGCCGAGGAGGAAATTGATCTTCCCTCTAGTAATCAATCTTTACCGTGTTATGTTATGTTCTGCATCTTTTGGTTACTTTGCTTCCCGTGTCTGTCACACAAGTAGCTAAATCTAGAAAAAAAAAACAAGGGTCGATATCAGAGCTTCCATTATGACAGTTATTCAAAATTGTTGAGTATGAGTTGTTACTTGGTGGTCTGCAATCAAATGATGGGTTTTAGAATGGAGATGTGTTTAAAACTGAGCTTTAGTTTCCGTATAGTTTTTTTGGTTAACCGTATAATTGCATTAGCTCTGCTTATTGTTTGACTTTTTTTGAGTTATTAGGAACATTAGTTTATCATATCATCTTTTAATTCTCAGGAAAGAGGAAGGTGTCTCATTTGATCCAACCTTCAATGTTACTATTGTGTTTGGTAAAAGAGATGAGGTAATCTTTGAATCCCAACTTTTCCAATATCACTGTGTGAAATATTTTGTTACATTGTTGTTTACTATGTGCAGCCAATGCTGGTTGCTTGTGCCAGGCAATTAATTGAGTACATAAGGTACAGTCATTCATTACCATATGTATATGGATTCGTGTTGTGTTTCTTATGTATCCTTTAATACTATAAAAACTTAACATACCAAATGGTGTTCATCATTTCTGCGGCAGCTCTACAGCATCGTCAAAAGCATTGGTGTTTTCTCTCGGCTTAAGGAATCATTCAATGGTACTGTGATGTACTAACTTTGTTTAGTATATAAAGTTCATACAACTGAGTCATATGTCTGTTCTCTTCCTCTACAGGGTACACTGAGAGGCATAGTTTCTGCTGTAATAGAGAAACTTCCGGAGGTTACATGGTACGATGCAGAAATTTGAGTCGTTGATGAAGTTCCGGTTTTCAACGATGCCCTTCCCAACATCACCGTCGACCCAGAGACATACATGGTGACAGGAGACGGCGTTGTTCTTTCCTGTCCAGCTGCAAGCACAGTACCCCTTTCCAGGAACTATTTCGTTTTCTAAATCTCAGAAGGTCACTTAGGGCGAGTTTTGACTTATGGATGTGTGTTTCAACGATCATTTCACTTCTTAGTAAGTGTTCGGCACGATAAGGTCTGAGAACAAAATTCCTTTTATCAGTGCTAATAATATCCCAATTCATGTTTATTTTGGTGGGCACAGCACCACCACTCAACCTACCCACCCACCCAGGGTAACAAAATCTTAGAATGGTCTGGGCAATTATAATTGTAGAGAAATGATATATGCACTCTCAATTTTGACACACTTTATAAACCTTTTTATGTGGTACCCATTACAACCACACATTAACAAATTAAGGATTTAAGTAGAATTATTGTAAGACTTTAGAGCCTGTGCTGGATCATTTGTATAGATAATGAGGCAGTTGGCTGAAGTCGTTTCAGAAAACTAACAACGCGATAAACACTTTCACATGAAAATTTTAGAACTATAAAGAGATTCATTTACAATCTATTAGCAGATATATTGTAGCTTCTACTTTATGCTCATAAATTCAACATCTGATCATCCTTAAGAGTAGAGAGGATAAGTGTAGTTGGTAGGTTCAAAAAATAGACAATTTCCTATATTTTTATTAAAATTTGCTTTGTGAATCAGACCATGGATCCCACTTCATTGATCCATCATTGCCACCCATACGCATCCATAACAAAACATACAATAACTCCAGGATAGCAAGAGTTATTACATTGTCTCCACGATTCCAAACGTGGTCTTCATATACTTCTTGTTTTGGTACCCTGTATTTTGACCAAAACACGTCTTCACTGGAACTTGGATCTCTGTAGTAGGTATGCTGACAGCTCAGGCAAAACCCAACTCTCTACGGCGGCCGGAGATCATCTCTGGCGCTGGGATATACCAAAGGATTGCCGGTAAAGCTACAGCCGTATCCCAGCTCCGACAAATTCCTGTGCGGAGGAGGGCTGTCATAAGAGCTGTAATCAGTAGTGGAGATAGCAAAGCTGCAGTGGAAACAGCAGATAAGTTTGTGGAACCTTTCGTTTCTTCTTCAAGCAATGGAAGTATAAATGTTAGAGCAGTGATCACAATAAGGAAGAAAATGAAGGAAAAACTTGCTGAAAAGTTGGAAGATCAGTGGGAGTCTTTTGTTAATGGGATTGGCAGAGGAATCCAAATTCAGCTCATTAGTCAAGATATTAATCCTGGTAAGTAATGTACTTAACCTTCTTAATTGAATCAGTTGAATGTGGATGGATATAACTCTATTATCAAACTCCTACAATTTACTATTCGAATTCTAGGATTTGATTAGATTCTAAAGCTAAACAATTCAAATCTTGCATACGAACTATTTATGCCATTTAGTTGTCAGAATCTTACATTTCGGTACAACTCTGGTACGATTCAAGATACGGATATATGTAACTGAACGAAAACTGAGCTTTTGTAGTTCAATCTAGTAGGATCCTGCATAATCTTCTCTAATGAACATTTCAATAGCAGATCACATGTCCTTCAAGTACTCTCTATGAGAATTGAACCTTTTTTTCACCAGTTGTAACCATCCACAATAAATTGCTTGCTTCTCAGGAACAAAATCAGGTAACAGGCTTGAGTCTTTCGTGCGAGGTTGGCTGCCAAAACTGTTGGACAGTCCCTACATTGTCGAGTATGGAGCAGATTTCACTGTGCCTGGAGATTTCGGACAACCGGCAGCCGTTCGCGTGACCAATTTCCACCACAAAGAGTTCTTCTTGATGCATATAGTTGTAAATGGATTCGGCCCCGGCCCCATATTCTTTCAGGCCGAGACATGGATCCATTCAGTTAAGGACAACCCTCAAAGCAGAATCATATTCAAGAACCAGGTAAGTAGAGTAAAACTCAAGTACTGATGCATTTTGATGAGGGGGTATGTATATTATTATCTGGTGTGATCTTTACACTTTCTGTTGCCAAGGCATATCTTCCATCTCAAACCCCGGCCGGAGTTTTGGATCTTCGACGTGAGGATTTATCGAGCCTCCGTGGAGATGGGAGAGGGGAGAGGAAAATGCATGAAAGGATATATGACTATGATGTATATAATGATCTGGGGAATCCTGATAAGAGTGAAGATTTAGCCAGACCAGTTTTGGGAACAGAAGAAAGGCCTTATCCTAGGAGATGCAGAACTGGCAGAGCTAAGACGAAAAGAGGTAATAATCTATCACAAATTCAGTCACATTTTCAGCTTGCATTCTGTCCGAAGCCGGCTTTCAATGTGTCTGAATCTTTGATCAGATCCACTGACTGAGACTAGAATCGAGAAACCACATCCGGTCTACGTGCCTCGAGATGAAACATTTGAGGAGATTAAGCAGACCACTTTTTCTGCTGGGAGGTTGAAGGCTGTACTTCACAATCTGATACCAATGCTTGCTGCTAAGTTGTCGAATGCAGATATTCCCTTCACCAACTTCTCCGACATAGATGATCTGTACAATGATGGGGTTCCACTGTTAGTCGGGGCGAAGAAAGAGTCCAAGAAGAATAAGGTCCTGATCAATGTGATGAATGAAGTGATCAATGCTGGTGATAAGTTGTTGAAGTACGACGTTCCGGCCATCATAAAGCGTAAGCAAAAATAGAAACAGACTACCAAAATGGCTATCATGAACATATTGTGTTATATGCATGACTCCTTGAATCTTGAGCTCGAAATTATTCTATCAGGTGACAGATTTTCATGGCTAAGAGACAACGAGTTTGCTCGTCAGACACTTGCTGGTTTGAACCCTGTAAACATCCAGCTTCTTAAGGTAGCCTTTTGATTCGAAAATATTGTCAGTGCATCATCTTCATCATCACCTACTGGTAAAGAAACCCAACATGATGCTGTAATTGTTCTCAGGAACTTCCAATTGTAAGCGAACTTGACCAGGAAATATACGGCAACCCAGATTCCGCAATAACTGCTGAACTAATAGCCAAAGAGCTGGATGGGATCAGCGTTGAAGAGGTAAAAAAAAAAGGAACAAAACCTATCTCCTCCTGTCGTTTCCTTTAGTTTTCTGATGTCTGGTTTTGAAGTTTCATCTCGTCTCTGTACAGGCAATCAGAAACAAGAAGTTGTTTATACTCGACTATCATGACTTACTTTTGCCCTTCATTGAGAAGATGAACTTGTTGCCTGATAGAAATGCATATGCTTCCAGAACTATATTCTACCGTCTCGAAACAGACATTCTGAAGCCTATTGTGATTGAGCTTTCACTTCTTCCCACACCTGCATCTCCAAGGAACAAATGTGTCTTCACTCACGGACACGACGCCACGATGCACTGGATCTGGAACCTTGCAAAAGCTCACGTTTGCAGCAATGATGCAGGCATTCATCAACTCGTCAACCACTGGTATGAAGAAGCATTGCTGGTCATCCTCGTACTAATACTAAGTCTTGAACATTTCGTACTACATTTTACTGAAATTAACGTCAAGGGAAATCACAGGTTGAGGACTCATGCCAGTGTAGAACCTTACATCATCGCTACACACCGGCAGCTGAGTTCGATGCATCCGATTTACAAACTGCTACACCCCCACATGCGTTACACAATGGAGATTAATGCTCTTGGAAGGCAGAGTTTAATAAGTGGGGGTGGAGTCATAGAAGCTTGCTTTAGCCCCGGAAAGTACGCCATGGACATAAGCTCTGCCGCCTATAAGAGCTCTTGGAGGTTTGACATGGAAGCACTACCTGCAGATTTACTTCGAAGGTACGAAATTACTCACCTGCAAACTTCAGAACAAAAATGACTCTTTACCAAGCTGATCTAGGCAACTTCTGCAGAGGTATGGCTGTGGAGGATGCAACTGCTCCTGGTGGAGTCAAACTTGTGATTGAAGATTATCCATATGCTGCAGATGGACTTCTGATATGGTCTGCCATTAAGGAGTTGGTAGAATCATATGTTGAGTATTATTACTCTGAACCTAACTCCATCTTAAACGACATGGAGCTGCAAGCATGGTGGATGGAGATCAAGAACAAGGGACACCATGACAAGAGAAACGAGCCGTGGTGGCCTAATCTCACTACCCAAGATGAACTATCAAGCATTCTGACAACCATGATTTGGACAGCTTCGGGGCAACATGCGGCCTTAAACTTCGGACAGTATCCGTTCGGGGGATACCCACCTATACGCCCCACGCTCATGCAAAAACTGATCCCCCAAGAAGGCGACTCCGAATATGAGGAGTTCCTGCAGCAACCTGAGCTTACTTTCTTGACCTCATTACCAACTCAACTCCAGGCAACAAAAGTGATGGCTGTCCAAGAGAGCCTATCAACACATTCTCCAGATGAAGAATACCTGAACCAACTGCCCCAAGTTCAACAGCTTTCATTCAATGACCCTGAAGTTCAGAAACTATTCCATAAATTCTCTGTGAAGTTAGAGGAGATAGAAAGAATCATCAATCAAAGAAACAAGAATACAAAACTGAAGAACAGAACTGGAGCTGGCATCCCACCTTATGAATTGCTTTTAGCCTCTTCTACTGATGGTGTCACAGGCCGTGGTATTCCTAACAGCATCTCCATATGAACAGGCAAGTCTTGTATTCTCTCCATTTTTTTTAACACCAACATGATATTATGAAGTTATTTCATTACAATAAGAATTCATGAATCGCTTTTAGTCGTAACGATTTATAATAAATTTGAAGTGTATAAATGGTTGTAGATTATTCGATCTCAAATTTCACATAATTATGCAATAAAACTTGTATTTTCTTCCATTTAGTTCAAGGCAAAGAACCAACAGTATTCCACTCGCAAACTCCTTGCTATGATCCTACCCAAATGGCTATGATGCCATCAGTACAGTTTACAAAGAACGAATCCAGAATACAAACTTTGATCCTTTTTTTCAGGCCAAGGAATCGATCTTCCAAGTGTCGTCATCACTGCTGTTATGGATATAACTGCAATCATATATGCAAGAACAAGGAGCAAGAAGTTGAAACACAAAAGTGTCAATTTCTAAAGAACTAGTTCAGAATTCCAACAGCTGCTTTACCAACCTTCGAATCACCTAATAAAACCAGAAAGATGTTACA
>JAOYMZ010062236.1:0-28833 GCA_025802335.1 Pinguicula primuliflora
ATCCCGTATTGGATCCATTTGCTGCAGCAAACACATCAACACAAGGTGACTTGGCCTGAATGTTCATCACGACTTCTGTCTCGTTAATGTTGAGCTTACGTGCAACCAATCCGTTAGCATAGGTCACATGCATTGCCACATCGAATGTCGTGGACTCATGTCTCGGCATAACCATGGAGCCAGCCTGCGTGCCATCTTGGTTCAGGATCTCAGGCGCGCATTCTGCCACTCCCTCGGGATGCAAAACAACTTCCAAGGTGTGTCTCGTTGAATCCTCATTCTCACATTGGCTTAAAAATCCCACAACATTGCCATCATCACGCAAGAAAATGGTAGACTCAGCATGGTCGAACTTCCTTTTGGGATTGTACTGCAAAACTAAATCTATTGTATCTCTACTAAGACCATATATGGTGTAAATGAGATCTAGAAGATGCGAACGATAGGTTCTCCTCGATTTGAACAGCTCTCAAACTACAGTCGACACCTGTTCCTATAAACTCTGGAAGATACTTTACTTCAGCAAGATTTACAATCTTATAAAATAAAGCCAGCTTCATCTGCAAATAATAGATAATCGGATTACTCAATCAAGCACGGTAATCACGACTACAAGGTGTCGGATGATCAAATGTAGGCCGCGGCCTGTATTCTTGACCACAAATCGACTGAATTAAGCCAGTGAATGAACGTTCATAAATCAACTAGAATTCAGAATCAAACGCACCTTCAAAAATGAAACACGGATTAGATCTGTCCGATTTACGCTGTGCCTGTTGATGCTCTCTGTCTCTCTGTCTCTCTTTGAATGTGTTTTCAGAAAAATTGAGCCTAGAATGGGGGAGAATAGAAAATAAATATTTTGGATTTTCCGACGATCGAAAAACCGTGACGGTGGTTGGGGATGGCAGGAATGAGTGTAATTACGTTAGTTGGCAGTTTACTAGTTTAGTATCGGAGTTTATCATCCTAAACTTAAATATATTCGATTTTTAATTTATTTTTAAATATGTAGGCTATATTTACAATTCTTTTTTTTAAAGTCTAATTTTCAAAAATAAATTTCTTTACCAACAGCATAGAATTTCGTAATCCAGTTGATTGCTAAATGCTAGCCGCTAGGTCGAATCCCGCTAGGGGAAAGATCTAGTTATAGAACTAGCTTCAATGCGAGGCTTTACTCCGTCAACAGAGTCTAGAAGTTGGCTCCATTACCTATCGAGCGCCAATACTCCTCGGCGGACTTCCAAGATCTTCAATCAGTCACGTCCCAAGAGGCAGAGAATGCGATGCAAATTGTGAACAAAAATGTATTAGAAAGGAAGAAAAAAAAGCAGTCTACTCATGTGGCTTTCGTTGAGCCAATTATGCGAGACCAATAGACCTTTTCTCTGGGTCCTGGTCGGGTTGATCCAGGTAAAAGTATAAGAGGGCCCGACAAGTTTCTATGTCAGCAAGAAATAAAAAAAATTGTCATGATCACTTAACAATCTGACCGACTCCATTCCACAAAGACTACAGAGCAAAACAAGAGGAGAAAAAAACTCAAAAAAATTTAACCTTTACGAGAAAAAAATGAAGAATCCCATATGTCGATGGTGATCATCAGTTGAATTTGCCGGTGGGGTTTAGGTTCCACACGACCAAGAAAAGTTAGCCTCCTCAACTTCTCAACTTCATCCCAAAAAATAATGACTCACATAAGCAAACCAAAACCGAAAGCACTAATCACAGACACTAGGTGAATAACAAACTCTACAAAATCGCGTCTTGATTTTTTTGCATTATATGGGCAGATATTTCAAGAAAATAGGAGCAAGATGCATTTCATTCAAAACCCACCGGATAGGACCCGTCAGAAAGAACAACGACCGACCTGCTTGAGATGCTCCAAACTAACCGAAGAGAAAACTGTTAAGAAGACTGGCCCGACCCATTATTCAGGTCTCGGTGCCTTTGAAGAGATATGGCCCGGCCCTCGCAAGGATCAACGGGCCGCCCGGCCCTCACAGGGGTCAACGGGCTTTGAAAAGAATCGAGCCCACGTGTTGTGGGGCTCGTGGATGTGGGTGCGCGTGCGGGGTTGATTTTTGATAGTTAGGTGAATTACCCTCATTAAAATCTTAGGCCCAAGGTATTTGAGTTTAACTCACCTAACTTATTTATACTTGAATATTCTTACTTCTCTATCCGGTGTGGGACATTTAACACTCCCCCTCAAATCCGACTATGCAAGATCTGTCGGACTTGAACACCAACACCGCATAAATGCAATGGAACCTGCTCCGATATCATGTTAAGAAGACTGGCCTGACCCATTATTTAGGTCTCAGTGCCTTTGAAGAGATATGGTCCGGCCCTCGCAAGGGTCAACGGGCCGCCCGACCCTCACAGGGGTCAACAGGTTTTGAAAAGAATCGAGCTCACGTGTTGTGGGCCTCGTGGGTGTGGGTGCGCGTGCGGGGTTGATTTTTGATAGCTAGGTGAATTGTTCTCATTAAAACCTTAGGCCCAAGGTATTTGAGTTCAACTCACCTAACTTATTTATACTTGAATATTCCTACTTCTCTATCCGGTGTGGGACATTTAACAAAAAACACCCAAGATTTACTGATTCTATGAAATTCCATCTCGATTCACCTCCTCCAATTTTGGAAGGAGGAGGAAATGAGATTAAAAATCTGGAAATGGAAGTAGGAAATTGGGACGAAGAGGAAAAATGATAGGATTTGGGAGGAAAAAAAAGGAAAATTTTTGCTTTTGCTAAGCTAATTTTTTAAAATGCGATCCACCGGTCTTCCAAAGACCGAGACACCGATCTTCCGAAGACCGGTATATCGAGACACCGAACTTCCAAAGATCGGTGCGTAATTAACAAATTTAATCACACGTAATTATGAGTATACCGGTCATTCGAAGACCGGTATATTTATTAATACATACGGTCTTCAGAAGACCGGTATATATTAAATATAATTTTTTTTATTAAAATTTTAATATATATTGATTTTATTTTTTTGTTAATGAATTGATATATATTTATAAGCGCGTAATACAAACAAAATGAATTTTAAAAACAACAAATGTCAATAATTTTAGTCATCGAAATATGTCCTTCAATATTCCTGATCATTTGCGGGTTCCGTCCTGTCCTGTGGTGCGCTGCCAATGCTTAATGAAAAACTCGGAGGTCGTATACCCTGAGTGCCTCGCGAACTACTCGGGGCTCATATATTCTGAAAACTACTAGGTGCTGGCATCGGCTGAATAGCTATCGGAGTACACTCGTAATGCTGTTCTGGATCAGGCACACCTGGACCTCCAAGCCTGGACTGGAGAAATGATCTTAACTCCATTCCTGCCCCTCGCCATTGCTCCTCCGTCGTACAATTTTATATCATCTCACCAACCCGACGGTACTATATACAATTAAAGAAAAAATTTATATTAATCGATTGAATAAACAAATAAATATTAAAAAGTGAAAGAATTAATATTACCGTCAAGTTAAGCAGCGAGCTATGGTCATATGAGACTCCCCTATCCGGTCTCGGCAATAAAGGGCAGTAAAGTGGTCAGCGATGCCGATTATGCCTCGTCCCATCTAACCTCCTGTGTCGGCATAGGTGGATCTCCAGTGAGGTACTGGTTCCTTGTAGTCCACATCTCACGATACGAAGCAATCCACGCCTTTCGACGCCTACTACTTTCAGTCCTGTGAACCAATGTCTCGTTGATCCTGTCGACTGGAACGGAAATTGGCTGGATGTATCCAAACTGATGTCGAACATGACGGGCGTGAACGAACTCTATAAAATCCATCCAAAATATAGGATCGTCGTAGTCCCCAAACAACTGGTCGGCAGGACTAATCAGAGACATGTCGACTGAACTGTTCGGAGTGGACACAAACTACACATTACATAGGAACCGTTAGAGATATAAATTGAAATATGAACGATCGAACTTTTTATTTAGATACGAAAATATCGAATTTCGAACCTGCTCGGAACGCACATCATCCAACTACATCCGGATCGTCCGAATCGGATGACTCTCTTGATCGACGCTCCTCAGCTTCCGGACAAATCTGAAACCATAGACCTCGGGGAACTCCTCACCCCGGCGTCCAGTGTGACTCTCAAGTGGCGTCGGCAGAATGTGGGTAGAAATAGTAGGCAACCTCGAATATACCCACAACTGAATAAGATAGGTCGCGCCAGCTAACGATTTTGCCCCGTTCATGTGAATGCTACAGAGATAGTGATGGAGGTTAAACAGCACGGCGGTCCCCCAGCTATGCTGCCTAATGACTCCCAAGTCCTCCACCAAGCGAAAAATCCTCATAGAAATTTTGTTACCGGATGTATCCGGTAACAAAATCCCAATCACTATAAGAGCAATCATTGCTCGGGCAAAGCACTCCACCTCCTCATCGATGCTGTCGATAGTGAGCGGGTGATCTATCAAGTACTGCTCGATATACTGTACTTTGACTCCAGACTGACGGAAGGCCTCAGGAGCAATATCCATGCCGAGTCACCTGTCCAAATACGCCCTGGATCGCTCGGTCGTCCAGGTGCCAGTCCCCAACTGATTAGAAGTAATGGGGGCACCATCAATAGGAATCCCCCACAGCATCGACACATCCTGAAGACTGATCGAACACTCCCCAAACGGCAACCAGAAAGTATGCGTGGCCGGATGCCACCTCTCAACCAACCCTATAATGAAATGCCGATCCTCTCGTATGTCAGCGGCGAGATAAGCGCCCCACAACCTCGTCTCGAATATATACTGTATCACACGTCTGTCCAACTGGAACCTGCGTATATACAGATCTGGATGATGCGTCCTAATCACATCATCCAGTGGGATCTCCTCATCCAACACTCTAGAACTACGATGGGTGACCAAATCCCATAATACCTCCTCAGAAATCGGTCTGTACAAATCTGATCGCCGACTTTGCTGGGAACTCATCCTACATAACAAATCATAACAATTCATAACAATTCCTAATAATTTATAACAATTCTTAATAATTCATAACAATTCCATAATAATTCGTAAAAACTCCTAACAATTAATAACAATTCCTAATAAATCATAACAATTTCATAACAATTTCATATTAATTCATAACAATTTCATAATAATTCATAACAATTCTTAATAATTCATAACAACTCCTAATAATTCATAACAATTTCATAACAATTTCTAATAATTCATAACCATAACAAAAAAATCCGAAACAAATTTAAAAAAAACGAAACTCGAAAATACTTGAAAGAATAACTTGTCGGAAGAAGAATTAGGAAGAAGTCATTGGAAGAAGCTGTTGATCGTCGCCGGAAGAGCAAGAAGTCGCCGGAAGAGCAAGATCGTCGCCGGAAGTCGCCGGAAATGGAAGAGAGAAGAATTGGAAGCTGAAGAAATGGCAAGTTCGTCGCTGAAGAAATGTTTCGACCGGTCTCGGGCGCTGATATAAGTTTTGTTTTGTACCGGTCTTCGGAAGATCGGTATTACGTACCACCAGTCTTCCAATGACCGATGTATTAAAAAGTGAAACACAAAATAATATTTAATACATACCGGTCTTCCGAAGACTGGTATCTTCTTAATTACGCGTGATTAACGAATCTTAATTATCACTGATCTTTGGAAGACCAGTGTTTTTTTATACCGGTCATCCAAAGACCGGTGAATGACTTTTTTCAAAAATTGCCTAAACTTTTGTGGCATAAGAAATTTTTTTCCCTAATTAGAAGGCTCATTAAATGAGCCTTTCGCAGGTCAGACCGGAAAAAAGGACCAGACTCATTTCATCTTGTGCTAGTTCGCTGCTTCTGTGAAGATGGCAATGAGAAGATGACCGAAAAAAAGCACCAGACCCGCGAACCCATACATCTACCGACGACTATCACCGGAAAAAGCAGTGTGGTAAGAAGAAATAAGGAGGATGCTGGCAAAGACACTCATCTCCTCCACGAACTCCACAATCCTCCGGAACCCTAAATCTCACTTCACCCACAATCCACGAACTCCACAAATCCGATGAAAATCCTAGATCTGATAGAGCAAAATGCTATCAGATCTAAGCGACCCACAAATCGCTCACAATCGGACAGAAATGGAGTTGAAAATTGAAAATCAACAGAGTAGAAAGAGTGAAATCGATGTCTCCAAGAAGGGAGAAGGCAAAATCGATGCTTCTATGGTCGCTTGTGTGGTCGCTGCTTCTGTGAAAATGTGAAATCGGTTCATCCGGAATAAGACCCGTTTCTTTTTTTTTAATGAGTCTTCTAATCGTGGCTGTCGGATATCGATCCGACGGCCAAGAACATCACTCGGGACATAAAGCCGAGTGTTCGGGAGGGAGTCACTCGGGAGGAGAAGATTTTCGGGATATTCTATATGTTAAGTAGTCATTTATTGGGTTTTAGAAATTCTCGGCGATGAAGTTTGCGGACCACGATTAAGCATGCAATTTTTGGTCTCTTATGTATAGACTTTCTATTTGTGCAACTAACTTCAATGACGGACATTGATAGGTCACCCAACTAAAAAATTGAGGATATAATTGAGTAAATAGTATTGGGGATATGATCCTTACTCCCTAATAGGTCTCAAATTCAAGTACCAGCAAAAACATTTAGCCAGACCTAATTCATATAAGCTTTTGGGTTGGGTACATAATTCTAGATTAGTCGGGAGTATACACTCGGATACCTTTGGGATGGGTATACTTTAAAATTAGTTGGGAGTTACCAACACTTGGAAGGAGTAAGAATATTTATTTCATTTACTTACCTAAAAATAGTTGAGATATGTGGGTAAAAGTGCCTGTTGGATTTGTTGAAATCTAATTGAAATAATATTATTAGGGAGTTATATAGGGTATACACAAATTTATACGCTCATATACATTTTCGGCTATTAGAATTGTTCTCTGTCTGAATTGGTTATACTGATAGATAGTGTATATATAAGAGCAAAAGTCTCATACTTTTACGGAATTTCAACAACTTCATTGCCGATAATTTTATTGCATTTTTTCTTCATTAAATTTACAAATTTTAGCGACTTTGGAGGCATATGAGTTTTTTCGTCCAATGTATATAGCCTTTCTATAAGAGTCTCCAATTTCGGCCATCACGAATGATGCCAATTATCTGCTAACTCAAGTGATGAGCACATAAATTTAATAATCAAGAGGTGCATAGATTAATACTAGAGAAAAACAACTTAATTATAAAAAATGGAGAGTAGCAAATGAGTATAAATATGAATATATATGTATTACCATGGTAACATCTTCTATTATCGAAATTTGAATAGTGTCACCTAACAATATATCAAATTTAAATTTTTTGATGCAATTCGGTTCAAAATTTACACAATAAGTACATGCGTCAAATATCAGTAATAAATAGTAACACTGAATAGTTCGCCCATTGGTATACTTTTTTGGAATAGTTTCTTTTTAGAGAAAGATAGTTTCATTGCATCAGTGAAAAAAAGATACATTTTTTTATCCATGTCTGCCGTACATATGACATCGAGTACATGGAAGGGTGAATCGAATGATAAAGGCTACGTTCTATCGTCTTATACATTTCTTCTACCAAAACATACTATAGTCAGTAGCTTTGCACGAGGCACAGGTCATAGTTACGAAAATTCGAACACTTACCTCATATAGAGTGGGGAGACTCTTCAGCTCCTGCAGGAAGTGTTGATTTTGCATCTCTCCTTCTTGACCTCTTGATCAGTTGCGCGATCGCCTATCTTTCGCGCCCATTTGCGGATCAGTGGGGGACCGAATTTCTTCTTCTTGAGCTGCATTGATTGCCCTCTTTTCCAAGCTCCAATTATGTTGCAGTTGTGTAATCCTTCCATGGAGACATCTATCAGCACCTCACCATTATTTGGCCACCATCACAGAATATCACAACACACATATATTAGTAGAAATTTTGAACTTCGAAGTGTAAGAATAGAGCATGTGTGGTTGAGTTGTATCAGAATACCTATGCCGGAGATGAGTGTATCATGGACTGCAATGTGACTCCGTTTGGGAATCTAGCTCACAGCCGAAGATACTTTTTTTGTGTCTCCATTTGAGGGATTTTCAGCTCTTGCTCGTGCCAATATCATTAGCTCCAGACTCAACATTTTTTCAGCAACTCGATCCGCATGAGTACCTGCAAAATCATGCTTTTCTGCACATTGGACAGTTCAGTAGGGATTTTTTAAGTCCCTCCTATTGCTCCAACTTATATGCGCTGCGAACCACCGATGGAAGAAAGTATTCTGCATAAAAATTATGATCATGTTTTCCTCCCTGTCTTGTTCATGTCTTGCTCAGATATCTTCCATGTCAGTAACACCATGCACAAGAAAAATTGAAAATGAGCAGAAGTGGCTGCCAAGGGACACATTGAAATAATGCATCAGGATTTTGGCTGTGAATGTACCTCTGCCGGAGGTGAATACTATAATTAATAGCAAACCACCCCAGTGGAGTCAGAGACTGCAAAATGGTTCCAGAATGGGAACCAGGTGAGCAGCCGAGGTAATCTATTATTTCTAATGTCTTAGCATCATCCCAGCATCTTGTGTCTGCACATTGATATATCTGCAGCATCCTATGGTATCCACTTCACAACTCTCCAGCATCACCATGCACAGATAAAAGATATGTATCAGCAGAGGTAACTGCTAAAATAACCATCTCATCAGTTCAGCAACTATTTTTGGTGTACATGAATGTACCTCAGCCAGAGGTGAGTGCTATGAACAATAGCAAAACACCCCTATAACCAGAGACTGCAAAATGATTCCAGATTGGGAACCAGGCTAGCAGCCGAGGCAACATATACTTTCCAATTCCTTAACAACATTTTACAAGAGCCTGCAAACTGAAAGAAAGAGGAAACATTTTTCTAATGTTATGATGTAGCACTTGCTGCCAACCTGTCCATCTGGTAAGCTACTCGCCCTTCAGGGTGACTGGCTCGCAGCCGAGGTAACGCTTTTTGGTTCCCTTGTGTTAGATCATAAGTTGCGCCCCAATAGTTCAGTCTGATAAGCTTCCCTAGCCTTTGAGGGGAGGAAATACTCAGTATAAAAATTATGGTCACCATGTGTGTGGCCCCATTTTGCCAGGATCCTTATCAGCTTAGTGCTTTGGGATTTCCCAGGAGTAAAGTGAAAAGCGAATTCTGGATGTTCCTTCATAAGTTGGCAGATTTTGGAGTATGTATAGTATGATCTCCAGGTACAACCTTGTCCATCTGCCCTCATCAGAAATTGGATTGAAAGATTGATATCCACTTGCACCTCCTTTAACCCTCTGCTGATACAAATACAAAGGCCAGCATATATTGCTTTTAACCGGACATCCTCTGCATCCTTGGATTTGTAGGAGAGAAACCCGTGATAAAGGTGTCATCCTTATCCCTTATAATGCCCCCAAGTCCAACCATATTATCAGTGCAGGTCCTGTAGCAGGAGGTTTGAAGTTTTATCTTGCTTAGGGGTTGATGTGGAGCCCTGACAGATTGCTGGATTTTTGGTTTGGGAAGATTTAAAGCATTCAAGAGATCTTGATCACCTGAAGTGGGATTAGCTTTCAGTACAACTTTATCCCTTAGCATATCTTGTAGCAAATTGAGAGACAAAACAATTAGCTAATTTTTCAACATCGATATATCCTCATAAACTGCTTTGCATCTAACTATCCATATCGACCAGCAGATGCATGTGGGAAGTATCAGAGTTATCATTTTAGAAAGTTTGGAGCCTTTTCTGATATCCCATTTATCCAGTCTCATAGTCAGCTGGCCATATGAGTATGGAATGCCACAAATTTGCTCAAATAGACACCAGACTTCAATAGCTAGCTCACTAGTGGAGAAAAGATGATCCACTGATTCTTCCTGAGGGTGCTGGGAACAACAGTGGCATTTTGTGGCCAATTGGACTCCAATCCTCTGAATTCTCTTATCAACTGGCACTGCATTCATAAAGATTTTCCACATCAGTACGCTCACCTTCAAGGGGATGAACGGATGCCAAATTCTCAGAAAATGCTTCTGTTGGGGGGCCTTGTGTCTGATCTGCTCCCATGCCATACGAAAACTGAAACCCCCATCCTTTGAGGGTTCCCAGATGCATTTATCCTCCTCCAAAAAATATTCCATTCTATGCAATTCTGTTTGAATCTCTGCTGGAAGATTCAGATCTTTGATGCCCCACTGATGGTTAACTGTGAAATCTGTGAGCTTGCACCTGTGAGAGGCTATCTGAACATAGTGACCAATGGGACCTGTTGCAATCCACCTATCCCACCAGAAATCTATTTTGCTCCCATCACCAGCCATCCAGAAGGTGTGAGCAATCACAACACTTCTAACTTCCAATAATCGTTTCCAGATGTGAGAGTTCGAAATTCTGGGAGCAGTTAGACATGGAGTGGAGTTGGGAAAATATTTATGTTTCATAAAATCAGTCAGTAGAGATTTCTCTGACTTGATTTGCCACCACAGTTTCATTGTGGTCGTTGTACACACATCCTGCAATCTGCGAACCCTTCAGCTGTGGGTAAACATATTCTCTTCCAAGATACCCAATTTTTCTTGTGCTTGCCCTCATTATTCCCCCAGAAGAACCTAGAGAAGCTCTGCTCTATCTGTTTTATGATCATTTTACTGGGCTGTAGTGTCATTGCTTGATATACTGGCAAACTGGTCAGCACATGTTGAATTTGAATTAGCCTCCCTCGTGGAGATAGCGTTTTAGTGTCCAGGTATCCAGTTTCTGTTTCACATTAAGTATAATGGAGTTAAAAGGGCTTGATACCTTCCTACCCTTATACAATGGAACTCCCAAGTATACATGAGGTAGAGAAGAATAAGAAAGCCCAGTCCAGGCTAAAATATCCTTGATATGATCTGAGGGGATTGCCGAATCCACAAAGAAGTTGCTTTTCTTCCTATTAACTTTCTGTCCTGATTCATGCTCATACTGGCTCACCAAATCAAACATTGCTTTTAGAGTTGTTTTAGTCCCTTTTGTGAAAATCATTAGATCATCTGCAAATGCCAAATGAGAAATAGGATTGCATCCTCGTGGGAGTTTATACACACACTTGATATTAGTCTGTACTAGATTGTTCAACCCACTACTCAAGGCCTCTGATGCTAATATGAAAAGAGCAAGGGACACCGGATCCCCCTGTCTAACACCTCGTGTGGACTTGAAGAAGCCAAAGCATTGACCTTTATATAGTATAGAAAACCAGTTATTAGACAGGATCCTCCAAACCATATCTATGAAGGGTTCTGCAAACCCAAAAGCCCGCAGGATCCTAATAAAAAACAACTAAAAGACCCGATCAAATGCTTTCTCCATATCCAACTTCATGGCCAAATTAATATCACCTTGCTTTTTATCCAGAGATTGAAGAACCTCTTGTGCCAAAATAGTGTTATCCGAAATTAATCTCCCCTTAACAAATCCACTTTGCTGAGGTGATATTAAGAATGGAAGAATCTCAGAAATCCTGGCAGCCATAATCTTTGTGAAAATTTTACCAAAGAAGTTACATAAGCTGATAGGACGAAGCTCTGAAATACTGCTAGATACTTTTGGCACCAAACATAACAGTGTAGCTGTAACCATTTGGGGGAGTTCCTGACCAGCAAAAAAGGATCTTACCACCTCTGTTAGATCAGCTGAAATAATATCCCAACAAGATTAAAAGAAAGTTCCTGAAAACCCATCAGGGCCTGGAGCGCTGACTTTATTAAGTTGAAACACAGCTGATTTAATCTCTAACATTTCTGGCCAAGCTATCAACATGGAGTTCATATCCGGAGTGACTAGTTTTGGAATTAGATCCACAAGTCCAGCAGTAACTGCACAATTATCAGCAGAGAGTTGGCGTGTGAAGTGGTTTACTATTAATTTTGGTATCTCTGAGTCCGGATATTTGACCCCATCCACTTTTAACAATGTTAGACTAGCATTTTTGATGCATCTCATTTTCACTGGCCTGTGGAAGAATGCTGTATTCCTGTTGCCTTCATGCAACCATTTAATGCGAGCTTTTTCTTTCCAGTAAATCTCTTCTGCTAGCAGATGCTTAATATACATAGCCTTAGCTTGAGATAAGTTCATTCTGTCCTGTGCATCTCATACTGCTGTTCTAGCTTCTTCATTTTCTCTTCTGATTTGAGGATGTTTTCAAATATATTCCCATAGACTTCTTTATTCCACAACTTTAATTCAGTTCTCAAAAGCTTCAATTTCTCAGCAAATCTCTTGATAGGATTTGAAGAAGAGACTCGAGTATTCCATACAGCTTCTACTTTTGCCAAGAAACTTGAGTGGTGTGTCTAGAAGGTGTGAAATTGAAATCTGGAGTGTTTTTTCCCCCTTACATCAGGGAATTCAATTAACAATGGGGCATGGTCAGAAATCCCACGATGAAGGTGTTGAACTTGAACCGGCTCTGCATTCAGTATCCAATTTTCAAATAACAAAACCCTGTCTAGTCTTTTCAATATACAGAATCTCCCTTCTCTATCATTACTCCATGTAAATGATGGGTCCACACACCCAGCATCAGTGAGATTGCAGACTTGCATAGCTTCAATAAAGTCAGATGGGGGCCCTAGTTTGATTGGTTTACCACCTTGCTTCTCCTCAGCCGAGGTAACCACATTGAAATCCCTTCCAATAAGTAATGGTAGTGTTATTTGATGACACACAGTATGCATATCTGCCCAGAGAGCAGTTCTCACCCTTCTAGTGCATTTAGCGTATACCCCCCCAATGTAGTAAGGTGAAGAGATATGCGTGGAGCAAACCTCCAGTACAAGTAGCTGTGTAGAATCCATGAAAACTGAGCATTGGAGAGAATGAGTCCACATAATCCAAATGGTATCACCAACATTTGCAACCCCTTCATGAAATCTCAGTTTCTTGATTGAGAATGGTAGCCTATTTTTCTGAATTTTGGGCTCCAACAGAATAATAAAATCCAATTGTTGAGCCTTGACAATATCCACTAGCCTTTGTTGCGAGGGTTTGTTGCCAACCCCTCATATATTCCAGATTAGTCCCCGAGTCATTTAGAAAAGGATTTGGCCCTGGAGCGAAGGTGGTACCTTACTGTTTTGGATGGAGAGTTTTTTTTCCTAGCCTTGCTTTTCCTCGGCTTTCTATTCAAGCTCTGTAACACCCCCTCCCCCATAAATATTCCTGGTCTGGAGGTTAGAGGGTTATATTCATCATCTGTTAGAGTATCTGCATCTTTAAATGACTCTCCTTCACTCTACAACTTTTTGTGTTTCAAACCAAGAACTTCCTCGCATGTAAGGAAATATGAATTTTAGTTTACTTCCAACACACTGAGATATCCCAGCTGGAGCAGATTTATTTTTTCTATCCAGTGAATGATCTCTTTGAGCTGGACATCTGGGAGCAGTTAGATTTGCTCTCGTTGAAAGGAGAGCTAGATCCTCATTTTTAAATATTAATTCCAAAGCAAAAATCGGGATGGCGAGGGTAGACAAACCAAAGATTTACTATCAACAGACATTTGGCACATAGTATCAATAGTATCAATGATAGACTCAGTATTAAGATCATTGCCAGAGTTTATGTCAAAGCCAGAAGAGGAGTGAACAACAATATGTACATCAGAGGATAAATGATCAAGATCATAATCAGAGTTTATGCCAACCGTATCCTTCTCATTGCATCTTTCACCATTAACCAAACCAAACCAAACATACCGAGTAGACCTCGCCCTTAGGTAGGGTCTGGGGATGGTAAGATGTACCCACCCCTCAACAGGGTGAGAAAGTTGTTTCCGTGGAGACCCTCAGCTCGAAAAAAAATTAAAAAACCCCCACTAATGCAAGAGTATCATCAGAAGCAGGCATAATATCCAACAGGTCATCATTCGCACATTTATCACAGTTATCCACAATAATTCGTTCAGAGGGCAATAGACCAGTGTCGACATAGGAAGAAGACATACCCGGCTGGTCCTTGTCGGGAGCTTTAGATTGGGGAGGAAATTCAGGTTCCACCAAATTTTTATAGTCCTCTCCAGATTGTGCTTTGAGCTCATCCTTGACACAATGACTTGAGGTAGCAGTCTTGTCAACATTCATTGGCCTATATTGAAGATTTTGTTTGCCCTTGCCTTTGCCGCAGTTTGGAATGCCAGTAGCAGAACGAGAGTTCTTAGTTAGAGCTGTTGTATCCGCATCAGGTGACTGCAAAGGCTGTGGAGGGTTTATAACTTTACAATTGGCCTGGGAATGACCTTTTCTCATACAATGACCACAATAGTCTGGGACATATTCATACACAATGGGCTGCCAGAAAGCTGTTGATCCCATTTCCACCCATACACATTTCAGAGGGGCTTTTAGCAGATCTATTTCCACACATACAGGAGCCTCACTGGGCCTAGTAAGTTTCAAAGTAGCTTGATCCAGCATCAATGGATTGCCAATTGATCTTGCAATATCAAAAATTGTTTCACGATCATACAACAGAATGGGAAGGTGAGGTAAAGAAGACCAGATTGGCGCAATATGTGGCTCCACATCGCTATTAAAATACGGCGTCCAACAGAAAACCCGCTGTGAGAAACCTCCGACATTCCAAATTTCTTTTAGCAAAACACGATTCCGATCCTCCATACAGCCGAATCTCAGAAGATTGTGTTTGTAATCCATTAGTCCAATAGTGAATTTCGAGTTCAATTCGAGACTAGAGAAGAATTTGCGCAGATCTTGGATAGAAGGTTTACCTCTCGAGAATTTTCCGATCAAGGACATAGAGAAGGGGGTGCTGAGCTGCGATACTTCTTCTTCTGTGAAGGTAACAGCAGGTTCTCCGTCTTTAGTCCAAATGTCACGTTTGATTGTTCTTATTTCAAGATCAGCAAACGATTTTGAAACCGCCGCCGCATAGGTTTGTTTTGGTGGTTCGACATCCGCACCAAAAGATGTTGCTTCCGACGAGTGCATTGCCTCGGCCACTAGGGCCATTAAATCCTAGAGGTCTAAGGAGTGCCCGGTCACCGGTGAGAATCCGGCCTCTCCGGCCAAAACTTTAATGGGAAGATGACAGTGGAAATACCGCACACACTCTATGTGAATCTTCCAATGTATGATTATTACTATAGTTTGACATCTTTTGGGATAGGTAATTTAATTGTATTAGAACTGAAAAACTATGTACATCTAGTTTGAGTTCATAACTCGAACTTTTACAACATCAGACTATGTCATTCTTTAAAAACCAGGCCGGACACTATTGTAGAACTCTAATCCATTCTGACAATGTATATGGTTTTTGTGTTAGTCCACGAGCGCTTATCCATTGCCAAACTGTCAACTTGACCCATTCTTCAACCTCGTACACAGTTTCAGTTTCAAAGCGAACAACATTTCTCTCCTTCCATATGCCCCAAACTATGGCTTGCCAAACCGATAGCCAGACATTAGCCCCTACTTTTTTTTTACGATGCCCCATATGCAGTTTATAATGCTAAATTGTTGTAGTGTCGGATCGTACAGTTTGCAGCTCAAGCATAGGAACATCAAACCAGTCATATATCTGTTGCCAAATCTGATTTGCATGTTTGCACGTGAAGAATAGGTGGTTAATCGTTTCAGTGCATAGTCCACACCAGACATATCTCGTATGTGATGGTTCCATCTGTATTCCTTGTTTGAGGAGGTGTTGAACAGTAGCAACTCTTTGAGCAACTAACCTCCAGCTGAAGAATTGAATTCATTTTAATGCCAATTTGCCTCAAATTTCTGCAACTGCTGATGAGGTTTCTTGCTTATCATCTCTGCTGAGTGATTCAAGTATCTGATAGGTAGAAGAAGTAGAAAAGCATCCATCTTTTTCCGTCTTCCAAATCCATCTATCATCTGCTGGTGTATCCTTAAGATGTTTTGAGGCACATTCTAATATTTCATCAAGACTTTCTTGCTCCCATGAACGCAGGAGCCTTCTGAAATTTAAATTCCATATCCAGCCTGCATTGCCCTTCATTAACCAACACATTAGGCTGCAGTGCCAATCTATATAGATGCTGACAAATCGTTGCAAAATTCCCCTCCCCGGTCAAGTTGCTTTTCCAGAAGAGGGAACCAGCTCAGGAGGAGATTGACATCTTAATTGTGTTGGAAAACCACGATTAATTGTTGCACACACTCCATATTCCTGACCACATCTTGGACATATAGTCAGGAGCTGTGATGAGATTGAGATCAGAAAACCTGTCTGCTGCATCAAACTGTTTGACAGAAATAACTTGAACCCATAAGTGATCAGGTTCAGTTTTGAGTCTCCACAACAATTCGAATAATAATGCTTCGTTGAAATGGCCCAAATCTTTAATACCAAGTTCCCCTTGTGACTTCGTTGAGCATAGCTTACTCCATTTTATATAGTAAATTTGACGTTGCTGCTAATCATTGATTTCTAGAGAAATTTACTCAAAGTTTGAGTTAGCTGCTTTAGGATCTTCTTTGAGCTCTGAATACGGCCAGATAGTAAATTGTGAGGCTGGTCAAGATGGCCAGATAGCAAAAGATAGGAACTTGTTGTTCCAACTCTGCAATTTGAATCCACCACCTTCAAAAGTTGCTCCCACATTTTAATTCTACCAGGGTTATCACCAATCAATCGAAAGTCTCAAATAGATAAATGGAAGTGAGCCTTTTTACATTGTAGCTTATATGCATAATCAGCCAGAGTCTCTTCCCTGATATTTTGCCCAAAGATCTTGCTCTTATGAAAGTTCCCTGATAAGCCAGATATCAATTCAAAAATTTGCAGAATAGATTTCATGTTCTTGACGTTCTCTACATTCCCCTTATCAAGTAGCAGCGTGTCATCCGCGTATTGCAAGTGTGTTATCCCCAGTCCAACTACCCTTGCACCTTGCAAAAGTCCAGCATTCTTAGCCTCACGTAACAGAAGGCTCAATCCTTCCACAACTAATAAGAATAGCAGGGGTGAAAGAGAGTCACCCTGCCGTAGATCTCTATTAAGTTCAAAGAATCAAACACTACTTCCATTGATCTTAACTCATACATGAGCTGTAGTGACACATTCTCGCATCCACAGAATCCATTTCTCATGAAAACTAAATTTAGCCAGCATACTAAAGAGAAACGACCAGTTAACCGAGTCAAAAGCTTTTGAAAAGTCTACCTTGAATAAAATCAGAGGTTGCTTGGATCTTTTATATGTATGCAGAATTTTGTTAACCACAAGCACTCGGTCCAAACTTTGTTTGCCTTTTAGAAATCCTATTTGATAGGGAGAAATGAGTTTCCCCATCACTGTACTGAGCCTGGCTGATAGCAGTTTGGATAGAATTTTATAAGCACAATCGACTAATGAGATAGGGCGAAACGGATTCAAGCATGTGAGATTCATCTTTTGGGCCAGAGTTATCATAGTACCAGTCAGGCCCTTGACTAACTTTCCTTGCTCATTGGTAATAAAATCAATCTTCATAGCTTCCCAATGCCTTTGAATAAAATGGAAGTTGCATCACCTCCTGGACTCTTGGAAGGGGAGAAACTCGAAACAACCTGCTTTATTTCTACTTTAGTAAAGCAGCTGTTAAGATTTGATTATCTTCAGCTGATACTTGGCCAGAACTCATGAGATCAATGTTTGGGCGAGGCCAATTTTCTTCATCATACTGCTGCCTGAAATGCTTGGTAATTTCAACCTTAATCTCCTCAACTGATTCACACCATTGACCATCTATATATAAGCCTCTGATTGTGTTGTTACTTCTGTTGGTTTTAAGACGAGAATGGAAGAATTTAGTATTGTCATCCCCATCCTTAATCTATCTTGACCTTGATTTTTGAAATAGTAACTTTTTCTTCTCGGCTGCTGTTTTTTGTATTTCGTACCAAACTGTTCTTTTATGCAATAGCTCTTCTTCAGTAAGTTGGCCCAATTCAGCTTTCATGTCAAAACTGAGTAGTTCTTGGGACATTCTTCCCAAGCTTGCGTCCACATTGCCATAAGACTCTTCGTTCCAAGCAACCTATTTGATTCTCATCTCCTTGAGCTTATTATGCAGGATATAACCTTTACAGCCATGTTCTGGAATCTCAAACTATGATATGCGAACGAACTCATCAAAACCTTCTATCTGACTCCATCTATTCAATGTGCAAAATTGCATCGGGCCCCAATTAATCTCCTCAGTTTTTAACACCAGAGGGCAGTGGTCAGAAACACTCCTCTCCATGCCATGCTGATAGCTATAAGGCCAGGAATTCAGCCATTCATCAGACAGCAAAAATCTGTCTATACGAATACAAGCAACTCCTCCATGCCTATAATATGCAAATTTCCTCCTGTGGATAGGAAGATCTATCAAATTAGCATTCAGAATAAATGTGTTGAAGTCTAGCATCTCACGGTTTGCAGATGGAGATGTACTCAAACGCTCTTCATTGTTTCGCACTGCATTGAAGTCACCCACAACACACCATCATGCATTAAGTTGTTGAGATATAAGATTCAATATCCTATTCCACAGAACTCTTTTATCCACTATCTGGGTCGGTTCATAGATGTTCAAGATGTTTATTGTCACGGAGTTTTGTTTCCATGTGCCAATCACTCCCAAATATCTTTCATCACTCCAGTTTGTTAGCAGTTGGAAGCACTCCATTTTCCGAATGTATAGGAAGCCACTAGAATTGCCAACTGATGGCTTGTGAGTCCATTCAAAAGCATCATCTAACCATAGTTTTCTGCAAATTCTTCTATTGACATCCTCCATCTTTGTCTCATGTATGCACAAGAACTCAATTTTTCTTTTTTGACCAAATTCCTTACAACAACCTTTTTAATTGATCTACCTACACCATACACATTGAATGAAGTGATTCTCATTAGATAGGGAGTGGTGGTTCGGCAGAGTTTGCATCAAAATCAGCTCTTATATTCCTGGCCTGTTCATCCAGGTGTTTTAGTTTACGAATGATCTGTTTAGGAGTTTGCGCTGTGGAGACGCCCAATTTTTCTGCTAATTTCCTTGTTTCTGCTGCCTCTTCCAAAGCCAGATTTTATGGGCTAACATCAGGAACATTGAAGGCAATCGGGGAGGTTGTTCCTGATTCACTTGCATCATTGCTCTGACTTTGAATCACAATAGTCTGCTGCTTAAGATTTACAGTTGATTGTATCACTCGATCATATAATCCTTCTCGAGTTATATTCAACGTCCTAGGTGTCATATAAGTATAACTTTGCAAGCCGAATGGTCATCACTTATCTTTTCTGGAATAATTTCGTTATTCCCCTGTATTTGTTTCCTGTATTCAGGTGTCTGGCAGTCTGCAGAATAGTCTCACCATATATTTTCTGCAATTCATTTCTTCTGTGTTCGTCTAGCATTCACAGGAATTTTTGTCGATTACGAGGAGATTGAGGTCCCAATACCGTGCAGCTACTCGCCAATAGTGAAGTAACACTATCCACATTTCGAACATTCATTTCCAGTTGTTCATCTTGTCTCTCTTTGATGTTAGATGGGAACTCAAGGGCCACTATTGTATTATCACTTTACTTCTGACTAGTCGTCTGAGCCCTTTTTTGTCTCCACACCCCTACAGTTCTTGTATTTTTCTGCAATGCTAGCCAATCCATTGCAGAAATTGGATTTTCTTGTTGCTCAGGGTTCCCATGATGACCATGATTTTCCAGATATTTGAGGCTTTGGGGAGTTCCCCTTTTGCCAACACATTGAAAGATTCCATCTCTGTCTCAATTTTGATTAACTCAGTTACTGCCATATTGGAGGATGTCAATATTTTGATTCTTGCAAATTGCATTTCGAACTGGTTCAATATTTTCTCATCAATTTCAACCACCATCCCCATTCTAGAACCTGCTTTTTTAAAGAACTCGTCGTACCGACAATGCATAGGGGTCTCTCGCAGCTGAATCCAGGCTGGACGGACTAGTTTACCCTGAACTAGCTTTCAAGGACGAAGATTATGTACACATAACAGCAAAGCAGTTTCATCATCAGTCAACATCTTTCACTGTTTCTGATTTTTTAGGCGGATCAGAACCTCTCCCCATCTAAACGCACAACCTTCCCTTCCTCATATCGTTTAGATTCCAAACTACAGTTCGTGGAGGCTAGATCAATAATAGGAGACAGAAAGGCAACCAGGCAAGAGTTAAGCCATTCAGAAGCTTCCTACCGCGGAGAAAATTGCATTATAACAGTAGACTCCTTTAAACCCTGAGGGACAAATGGTTGTATATCTTGCTTTTGTAGTGGTCCAGAGTCAGCAAGTAATCCCTTTTTCATCCCAATTTCAACAGCATATCTAGCCAAATTGGCATAAAGCTTATGTTTTCCCACTCTCACCATTGATCTTTCTTACCAATTCGGAAGCATCAGCATTCTTCAAAAATGGGATAAATCCATACCTTTGGCCTTTCATTTCCATACGCAACGGGGCGTGGACATCGCTTACTTGTCCAAAAGTCTCAAAGAAACTCCACATTTCCTGATCTGTCCATTCAGGCGGAAGGTTGCTGATATAAATCGATACAGAATTAGCTCTTAATTTTTCGATAAGCTCTAGCAATTGCTTGGACTTCCTCGGCATTTGCTTCTTTTTCTTGTTCACCACTTGGATCCAAGGGTTGTTGTTGGTCTCCCCATCTGTAGGCATCGAGTTAGTGCCTTCTCATTCGATTACATTATCTTGTGAGGAGCTCATTTCTCACGGTTGGATACGACGGCCACACGGTGGGGATGTATCGCACGCAATTTAGGTGAAATGGCACATAATAGAGGGAGAATTTGATTTTTTACACAAGACCCATTGGTATACTTAAACCTTTTTTTTTGACAATTGGTATACTTATACCTAAAACTCTGAATAGTAAGATATAACATTTTATAAATATATGTAATTTTTCAAAATTTAAATCTCAATAAATTAAATTTTGTGTACTTATAATCACATAAATAAATTGAGTACTCCACACTATTTCATTAATTGCAATTGTTTTTTGTAATTGGAGGGATTAAACTACCAATAATGCTAATATTACCAAAAATATTTTCAATAATCACTTATAAAGTTTAATTTTCAGCAGTTCTTCATTGTGAAATCGATATATTACATTGGTTCTGGGATCCTCATTTGGATGTCATTCCGGAACCAGTACTAAATTTTAAATTTGAGGATTGAAATGGATAAGTGAGAGGTTAAGGGTTTGCACTTAAAATTTATATTATATGATTTTAATATTTTAACGCCAAAATTAAAATCTATCATCTGTTCTAGAATTATTTCGATACGAGTGTTCAAGAATCGATCTTATATTTAAGTTTTGTTGCAAAAATTCATTCGGTAAGCCTATCATCTATATATTAGACTCTTTTTCAGTCTTAAGGACTCTTTTTCAGTCTTAAGGACTCTTTTTCAAGAGTCTACACAGTTTGAAAAATTGATAAGAGAAGGCAGATATAGACACTAGCGCATGCACGGAATGTCCCACATAGGTCCTCAAGTATCTCTTTACAGGGCTCCTCTCTAAGACCCCTAGATAGCACTCAAATGAAAAAACCTGAAAGCAGTAACACGTATGGTGCTCACAAGCACAAAGCTATAACCGTCAATAGGCTAAAAGCCTCTCATGTCGTATGTGCTAATGCGTGCACAAAAGCAGTAGACAGTTAAGTGCTCACGGGCACAAAATAGTAAATCAACTTGTCACCTCTGACTCACAGGCCCACAGAATAGAGTGTGGAATTAAGATGAAAGGTGACTTACAGGAGACCGTGTGTATAGACCTTAGTCCACTTTTATTTAATTTTCAAGTCTGTTGTCTGGGGAATTTTTTCCTTTCATGTTTTTTTCCTTTGGGATTTTTTTTCCCTTGTTTTCCTTTCTTGTCTTGTTTCCAGATATCAGATAAACACAGTATAGAGCACAGAATAACGGTCACTCTAAAAAAAATTCCATGCAGGGTTTTAGAAAAGCTTTAAAACACCTCTAATGACCAGTCACGTACCACACTCCAGAAAACCGTTTAAGTAACCAATTTGCTGTGAAAACTTGCTCAGAGTTTACAGAAAATGCGCAGCAAAAAAAATAGTTCAGTAGTTTAAAAAAAGTCAATTTTCCGAGCACTAATTCTTTTTTTTTTCAAAATTTTGAGTTTTATTGATTGCAAAAACAGGTATACAAACTACGAGCCCCAAATACGAGCGTAGTTAAGCAGCATACAATCATAAAATCAAACAAAGAGTCAAAGTTTCCTCGGGCGGCCGTGCCTGCATTTCGGGGCAGGGTTTTGTGAAGAGGGTTGCACATTGAGCTAAGAAGCCACCTCCTTCTTGTCCTGGCTCTTTAGTACAGAATGTGCACTCGGTTCTTGCGGGTGCGAGATCTTTGCAACCCCCTCTTCTTCTACTTGATCTGCCCAGCTCTTTCTTAGTGTGCTATCAGGAGTCTGTTGTTGAGGAACCAATTTATGTGGCTGGACTTCCAGGGGAGGAGTGTGAGGCGTCATCATCTCTGATTTTTTCCATTTGCGCATTGCCCGGCATAAATCATTTACTGCATTGCTCCATGTCGGTTTCTCTTTCATGTAGCCGTTCAACTTATAGAAAGATTCTACTAGGGCATCAAATAATTTTGTCCAAATGGCTCATTATAGCTGTGTGATTGCTGGACCATCATCTAGGTCCTGTTGTATTACTTTTGCTCCTGAAGACGGAATAGTGACTGTGCCAGTCTCGCCTGCTGCTGCAGGGTATGTCTCTCAGCATGCGAGATTGGTTTCTCAGTCAATGTGTTCACAGCAGCAAGTACATTCACAACAACTGGAGCATCAGGCACATGAAGAAGTGCTAAGGGGTACGCCACCTCTTGTTCATCAACATGCTCTAGAAATATTGATGAAGTTGTAGCAACTATAGTATTAGAATTCACCGATGTTGCAGTACCGAGCCCTGTAGAAGGTTTAAAATTGGGGATGTTTCTACAACTTCGTCTGAGGTTCAGTTGGATGGGGCTGGTTTTCTTTTTAGCATTTGACTTCCGTTTTTTTGCCATAGCAGAGTCCACCAGCCTTGATAACGTTAAGATTGGGGTTGGAGGGATATGAACATAATGTTCCTCTGAAAATTCTGCTGATTCACCTAATCCCGAGCTCATCTCTGATGTACAACTTGTGTCTTCTATTTTTGGAGATTCTGGGTCTTCTGTAGTAGCTACAACAACTGGGATCTGCAGTGTTGTATATCGAGCAGAAGGATCTGATCCATACAAATCATTTACAATAGGGAAATGTGCATGGACAGAGTACTGGGGAACATATAGGAGCGCTCCAGGATCAAGAACCTTCATGGAAATCCCATGATCAGATTATGGCTCATCCAAATCTCTTACCATAATTTCTGCTTCCCTGTCATCTTCATCCACCATTTCAGCCCAGCTTTTCCTACTCCGATTGACCTGTACTTTCACCTGTTGCTGACTTTCCCCAAGATTATGAGATCCATCTTCCTCATTCTGACCTTCCATGAATGTGCCAATCATAGGTCATGAAAAGGAATCCCAGAGGCCCAATGTGGCAACATTAATTTAGTGGCATCAAAAATTAGAAATTTGAGCAACAAGCTTTAGCTCCAACTGATGGGGCATGAGGGACATAGGAATGTGTTGGAAAAAGACACAAAAAAATTACAAATTTTTGAATTCGTCGGAGCTTCGCCAGCGATGGTGGCATCGCTGTGCTGGAGGCAACATCGGACAGCATGCAAGGGTCCAAGGTAACTACACGACATTCAGACGAGAAAGGGCCACACCTGGGGCATGTCGGGCTTGGGACTCGCTCAAGAAACACTCCCCCTATAAGAGTATTATTGCCAAAATTCCTGGTGACAACACTGGACATAGAAAATCCTGAGGAAATCCACCGGACCTGGCATGCCCCGGGAGTCGATGTTGTGTGCCTCGGGGGCCGACGCTGCGCGCTCCGGGGGCTGACGTTGTGCACCCCGGGGGGCAACGCTGCACACACTAGGGTCGACGCTGCACGCCCCAGAGGTAGATGCTGAATCTCCGAAGGGGCCGATGTAGTGCGCCCTAGGGGCCGATGTTGAACCTCCGAAGGGACCGATGTTGCGTGCCCTAGGAGCCAAAGTTGCATGCCCTAGGGGCCAATGCTGAACCTCCGAAGGGGCCGACGTTGCATGCACCGAGGGCTGATGCTGAACCTTCAAAGAGTCCTACGCTGCGTGCCCCATGGGCCGATGGAGCGCACTCCAATAGCCCCTGAGTTTTTGTGTTATTTCATACTTCCTCCTTGTGCATACCGGAATTGATCTGTGTTGTATCTGCTAGAGTGGCAAGGGGCAAGATAGGCCATAACTCAGGGACCAATTCTGACTTCTGCTGTTGTGAATTGACTTTCCATGTTGTTGCAAAGGATCTTTCCTCCGTTACTGAGACAGAGAAATAGCACCCTGCCATTTCCACCAGAACAGACTTGTGAATCCAGTTTCGTACATTGGTTAGTTTCTGGATCCTTCCACATACCATTTCCGTTATGTTCTTTGTGTGTTCATCAAGCATTACCAATTCACCTAGATTATCTGCCAGAGACTTAAAGAGACTGTCATCCCAAAACTGAACTAGGATACCTCAAACTCGGATCCATGTTATCCTAGTTGGTTTACCCCGAAGTAACTTCCAAGGTCTAACCCCATGTACACTCAACCGAGACAAGATATTTCTATCTTGAAGCAAATGAAGCTACTGTTCAGAATATGGAGTTTTAATCAGCACTTCCCCCCATTTATGCGAACTGCAGAACAAGCTATATAACCAGCAAGTTGCATAATCATATTCATAGACTTTATATCCAAGATAGTGTGTGGGAAGCCTATCAAACAAGTTCCCAACCATATAGCAGAATCAGAAGGCAATTGACATTGTATTTTATCTGCATCTGGAACTAATTTATGTAAAGACAGTAAATTATTCGATTCAGAACCAGATTGAACTTCAGGACCATTCACCACTTTAGCTAAATGAACTTGCAGTTTAAATGTACCAATTCAAATGTCATTAAGCTGGAGTAATAGCAATTGAGAATTGATAGATAGAGAAAATCTGACAAAACCATACTGACGGCCAAATCTATTAGGACTCCTAAGTAAATGCAGATCAATAACTCTTCCGTAAACAGAAAAAGTCTCAAACATATCTGCTCTTGTCCAGAATAGCGGAAAATTAGTAAAGTAATATGACTTGGAATTCGCCAAGAGGCTCTGATTTCTGACCTTGAGGCGAGTTGGTTGGGCATCTGGCTTTGGCATCTGATATTCCAGTTGTCGCTTCTGAGTACCAACATCCTTCTGATCAGGCGACAGATCTCGAGCAACATTTAGCAATTCAGAAGCCGCATGAGGGTTTCCAGATTTTGAGATTTAACCAACTAGTTCCTTAATTAACGATCGAGGAAATCCGTGCAATTGCTTAGAATCTAGAGTAGCAATCAACAATCCAGCCGAAAAACGAGCGTCAACCTCCCAATTCAGCTCCTCGAATATCGAGCGAGTAATGTCAGATTCCAAAATTGGGGCAATATGCTCCTTAATCGGTGATCGCCAAAGACCATAGAGGATTGTTGGAGTTAGGGCAGTGTGGGGAGAGGCTGATGCAGACAGTTGCGCTGGCGAAATAGCGGTGGCCATCCGGTCGTCACTCGGTAGGTGACGCGCGACCTACTGTGTGCAAATCGCACACAATAGAGGTGAAATCGCCAGACCGCCTGGTTAGCACTGATTCAAAAATAGCTACAATTTTGAAAATAATATGGTTTTCAATACGATCTTGTAATAGACAACTTTCAATAGCAGGATATCACTTATTTCCAAAACTACAGTAATACTACCTAGGCATGCAAACTTTCTTGCAATAGGTGGAAACTATATCCAAGTCTCAAATTTGCAGGATAAGTCACAATATTATATTAACAAGTTATGAAACGACGCATGCAAGAAAATATTCTCTCATAAACAGTATCTCAGAGTAACATGATAGAGCAATAATACACAGATCTGAACCAAACTTTTGGGAATCGACAGCGTGGTGTGTAGGTCTTCTAATATTCAGACCAACACCTACACAAAAATAGCCAGTTAGTGCTCGAAGATCAATAAATCCTTGAACTCCGCTGATAAAGTAGATAATCAAAAAATTTCAACTGTTAAAATATTAATCTACCGATGAATCGTTCAGATCTATACAGATCTAACACATACAGGAAGTTACCGTGACAACCCGAGCCTTAACCTCGCTCCGATACTACTGTGGGGGAATGATCGTGGCTCGGATCTTGTCACAGTACACAAAATAGCAGTAGATTACAAGACAGTTAACAAAAATATCAAGAACTTTGCATGTAAGAAATAAATCTCTTAAATCAACAAACCATTTCGGCCGAGGCTAGATCTATGGAGAGACTGCAAAATAAAGCCCCAAACACAAGCCGTCAGTTAGAGAACTCGAAAGAACTGCCTTTGAACAACTCCAAAACCACATGATAATCGGTTCAAAAAAATGAGAGTGAGACGAGGAGCCCAGATCTGGGCTCAAAATCAGCAAGAGGCTGAAGAACAGAGATGTTTTCTCGATTGAACGAAAGTGAACTAGGATTTGAACGAGAGAGAATTGTATCGTGAAGCCAAGGAGGTAAAAGAGCTGTATAGCAAGTATGACCGTCAAAACCCTTAAGTCCTATTTAAATATCATGGGCCACAACTTAAGAAATCAGGTAAGTGTAATTTGGGTCGTGGGATTAATAGGTAACGGGCCAATTAAACAATATAATGAATAAAAGGCAACTGGGCTGCAAGAATAAATTAGTCCAAACAATCAAGAATTAATAGGTAAGCCCAGTAATCAGAGGCCCAAGTTGATACAAGCCCACCAATAATCCAACCCATAAAATAACTCACAGGCTTGCTCGACGAAGTAATGAACCCGAAAATCTATAGATTGAGGTCAAAATAGACAGAGTTACGAGTAAATAAATTTCAACCTCCAAGTTATGAAAACATAACCTGATTAACAATTCGACAAGTCATAATTAAGTCCGAGGACTTAGACTTGAAATAATTTCACATCATTCGACTTATAAGTGTTTGAGTTTGTGTACGGGTGATTAAACACATAAACACATTAAGGTTAGACAATTAAAATAGGTTATGTCCCAAAATCTCAACACCCAATCTCCCACCATGAAGATGATGGATAAATCAAACGATTGAGCATTGTTTTATTAATATGAATCTATGTAATTAAATTATGTCTTGCTAGACCGTTACCTGCAGTACAAATCCTTATACTGCTAGACAATCAATGTGGTCCGTCTGATTTAAATCCGACGGGCCACATTGATCACTCACCTAAGATTTTTCTTCTTTGATGAGATGAGTCACGTGACTCTGCAGTAGAGTTACGAATAGTCACGTGATTCATTTTAAGTGGCTGATCAATGTGGTCCGTCGGATTTAAATTGGACAGACCACATTGATTGTCCAGCAGCATAAAGACTTGTACTGCAGGTAACCATCCAACAAGAGAAAATTTCTGTAATCACTCACCTAAGATTTTTTCTCCTTTGATGAAATGAGTCACGTGACTCTGCAGTAGAGTTCTGTCTTTTCGACTTTATGCAGCAGTAGAGTCACCCTGCCTTCACTGTCTACGGCACTAGCCATCACTGTCTGCCCATCATTGTTGCTATGTGCCCGTCGATGCCTGCATTTTTGTGAGTGCAAATACTGCATTTTGTTTCTCTTTGAGTGGTGGTTGGAACACTACTGCTTAAAGAAATTAGAGGAATCCATGAGCTTTTTGTTAAATTGGTTAGTGTCTTTTTTGTCAAATTAAGGAGTTTTTTTGGTCAAATTAGACAAATTCTTGAAGTTTTCTATGAGTACTGGCCGAAACTCAAAAAATAAAAAATAAAAGAAAAAAAAATTGGCCGAAACTCTACTCAAAGTTGGAAAAATTCTATACAACACAAAATTTCTGCACTAAAAATATAATAAAAGTTTAGCACTTGGGTTTAATCATTGGGTTTATAGGGTTTAGCCATTGGGTTTATATTTAGCTATTGGGTTTATAACATTTAAATAGGATTTTAAATTTTTTCGGCAGCGAAGCCGCCGTAGCATTACCAGTTTATTATGTTTTTATTTTGAAAGTTTTGTGCGGTATAGACCGCCTCCTCAAGTTGTAGTCGTTCTTCTATGCCGGACGAATTTGTCCGCAAGAAAGCACGCAAGAATGACATATCACGTGCACACAAAAATTGTATTTTAAATTTTTTTTTGTCTTCATCCGTTTTCTTCTTTTTTGTTTAAAGTGGGTAGAAATCGTGTTTTTGATGTAAATAGTATTGCAAAATCGGGACCATCATATTAGAAGCCAAAAAACTGCAGTAGCTGCTCAGTCAAAAATGTAACAAACCAGTAGCAAAACAACCAGCAACTCAGCCAAAAATGTAACCAGTAGCAAAAAAAATAGTAGTTATCATATCAGAAGCCAAAAAACTGCACCAATTCAAATGTACGAGCAACTACATTAATATTGCAACAAACCAATAGCAAAATAACCAGTAGCTCCAGTAGCAGAAGCAAAAAAACTGCAACAATTCTAATGTACCAGCCACTAGATTAATACAGCAACA
>JAOYMZ010062237.1:0-12900 GCA_025802335.1 Pinguicula primuliflora
AACTTGAACATATACAATTCTATGCATGGCCTTTCGAATGGTGCAACCAATTTTGACAACGGGTAGTGGTGGGTATGAGTTGTGCACGGTTGTGCAAAATAAAGGCCGTGCAAAAGAGTCTGGTTCTTGGACTTTTAGCCTCCTCGTGGAAGAAAGTTTACTGCTTCACATTGTTTTTGGGCCTGTTTATTTTTTCATCATGACAAATATGCAGATATATAATATGATAACTGTTGGAAAAGCCCATAGACCAAAATCGAAATTAGTTATCCATATATGTCAACAGTAAACTAACTTTTATTACAAACTTGAGGGGAACATTTTTGTTATTTTTTTTAAGGGGAACGTCAAACAAGAGTGTTTGGCAATTATAAAATAAGGTTGTATTTAGTTTGGTGCATTAAGTTTTAGAAAAATGATAGATGCCCCATCTTTTATAACCACTAAATGGTGGATAGTGGCATTTTTATAATTGTCTTTTCTTTTCTGATTTATTTTATTCTTTATTTCTTTTATTATTAAATAACAATTTTTATACATACAAATATTACTAATATTTTAAGAATGTGTTTTATACTATTTTACGATTATATATTTCAGGGTTTATAATATTTAACCTTTTGGGTTTATAGGATAGAGTTTTTAGATTTTTCGACGGCGAAGCTGCCGTAATATTAATTCCCACAAAATTATAAAAATTGCTTAATATTAAGATTTAGCGTGTATAAGATTTAAAATTTATACTATTTAAGTTGTGGGTTTATAGGATAGAGTTTTAGATTTTTCGGCGGCGAAGTTGCCGTAATATTAATTACCAAAAAATTATTGAATATAAAGGTTTAGAATTTATACCATTTAAGTTTTGGTTTTATAGGATAGGTAGATTTTCGGCGGCGAAGCCGCCGTAATATTAATCTTAAATTCTTTATTTTAGGGTTAAGAAATAAGTATAATAATTTTCTATACCTAAAATATCAAAAACGTGCAGTAGCTGAGTTGGTAAGAGGTGTTGGTGGAAAATTGTGAGAAGGGCGGAGGAGGTGCTGTGATTCAGTTTCCATGAAAGAAGAGCGGGGGGGGGGGTACTTGAGTAAACCAAACTAAACTAAACCAAACATACCCAGTAAATCCCGCACTTAGGCAGGGTCGGGGAGGATAAGATGTACGCAATCATACCCCCACCCCTCACACGCTGAGGAGATTGTTACCGTGGAGACCCCCAGCTCGAAAAAAATTAAAATTTAAAAAAATAAAAATAAATAAATAAATAAAAATAAAAATAATAGAATACAAATAAACAACCCCTGTCAACTCGTCCTATCAGACTAGAGGTTAAATAAGCAAATACTACTCTCTATAGTCTTATGTATCTTTAACCGTAATATGACATCTCCAACTCGTCCTATCAGAGGTCATGTCCTCGAAGAGGTTTAATCCTACTAAATTCAACTGAATTTGCTCATCCCATGTCCTCTTAGGTCTCCTCCGCCCTCGTCGCCCTTCGACTTGTAATCCTTCGACCTTCCTAACTGGATCGTCCAAACTTCTTCAGCGTACATGTCCCTCCTCTCAGTTTAGCACTTATAGATGTGACACTTAGTGTATCTCTAAATATCTCATTTGGAATCTTGTCTAATCTCGTGCGACCACACATCCACCTTAAAATCCGCATCTCCGCTACTTCAAATTTCTGCACATGTGAAAGACTCATAGCCCAACACTCTGACCTGTATAGTATATCGTCAGTCGTATAACCGTTCTATATAATTTTCCCTTTAACTTGAGTGAGACTTTTTTATCGTATAACACTCCAGTAGCCGACCGCCAATTCATCCATCCAATATTGAGGTGATGGATAACGTCACCTTCCACACATCCATCATTATATATGATGGATCCTAGATATATGAAACTATCTTTCTGTTGGAGGATCTGGTTCGCAATCATATGTATTCATAAGTTTTTTACTCAATTAAGTACAAACTTAAATGTATAAATATTAAAAAATATATAATATATTATATATGTGTACATAAATGTTAAACGACAGATCTAGATGAATTGTAAAATATAAAATGCAACTATATATAAATTATATACATGTATCATTTTCTACTAAGTTCGGGAGTGATATTATGCAAAAAGAGTATTTTTCTTAATATTTTTTATTCAATTTCGTAACGGTGTCGTTTCAATACGACTTTCGGCTCTCCAATTCGCAGTTTTCCGCCATCTGCGTTAATCAATCAGTGCGGCTCCCGATGGCCGCGTCAAGCAGCAGCGGAACCGGAAGAGAAGAATCGGCGAAGTCGGCGGTGGCAGAGCAAATATCGCAGTTCGTTCAGTCCACTTCCAACATCCTTCATCTTATGGTGGAATCCTCCCAAACTCAGGTTCGTCTACGGTTTCGCTGCTGAAATATACAGGATGATTGTTAGATCTGATTCGAATTATTTAGCATCCGTCATTGATTTGAGATGATTGCTAGTTCCTTGGTTCACGTTATTGTGGTATTGCTTCTCTTTAATTTTGCGTGTTATCCGCAGTTACATCAGACGTGTCGTACTGTTTCATTTCATTATCTCTGTCTGAATGTCAGTACAGGCGCGGCTAGCGAAACTTCCAAAAGGCCTCCTGGCCAAGACTCGTACAGTGAAGAACACAGAATTGGTTAGATCATATCCAGCGATCTTGCTTGAATGATTGTCATTTTGAGGATAGATTTTTGCTTTCTCGTGGAATCCTTATTGTTCTGATGCAGGTTCTTGCAAAGCTACCTCAAGTAATATCGTCATTGGATGAACATGTGGAACGGGGATTGAGAAGGTTATACTATACCTGATTTGAGGCGTTTAACATAATCTTGAACTTTCACTCTAATGTTGAAGGCTTTTTATTGCAAATTCATCTCGTTTGATGAACAATTTGTAGTGTACATTTTTAGATAATGATGTTGTAGAACAGAACACACCTAACCTATCCAGAGCATCTTCCTGGCATTAATTAGAGGAGAACTGTTCTTAGCAATATAGTATTCTTAAGAAATGTTTTCCATCATGTGAAAGTGAATGTGAAACCATGTTTTTCCATTTAAGAACTTCTGTGTTTATCTTATTATCTCATTTCCTTCTTACAATATTTTGAATCTATGCAGTGCGCCTAATCTGGACACAGTAATCCAGTTACTTTCCAATATGCATAGCAGCCAGCTCCAGTCTTTGTCCATAACTCAGCATCCACAACAGGTATATATAGCTCTATCTATATCCTTCTGTGCTGTTCGAGTACATATACTTCTGTAACTTTTTGTAAGCCAGCTTTCATGTGCATACTCCGGTTTCTGTGTTTTTTTTTTCAGGAACCTAAAATTCAAAGCACCATGAACACCCGAACTGATCATCTTTGAAATTTCATGCTAAAGCCTCTGGTTTCTCCTTGCTACATTTATAGTGCGACCTGATCATTCGCTGCCCGCCTGTTTGTTTGTTACTGATCAAACTTCTTCCCACAAGCCAAACTTGGCTGTACGTCATGATGAAAAATCTTCAAGGTAATGAATAAATGAGTTATGAGTCGAATTCTAATCATGACCGTTAAGATTTAAGTGTTGGATCACAATCTCGACGATTAAAATTCAGCATATAACTCATTTATTCGGCACATAACCATTCGGTACTGTAAGTTTATTTTCATGACAACACCTCCTTACATTATATTCGAGTTGGATAGCAAGAAGGATCCTCAGTTTTTTTAGCTTGGCAACACACTGCTGCGAAGCTAAAAACAGGCCGGCAGGTCGGTGGTCAAGGTCAGCCCAGTTTACATTTCATTTTTCACATGTATGTAAACAGTCAATTGATTTATTCAATTTATTTTTCGTTTTGAAATAATACCAATCGATTCTACTGTGACAGGACCATTGGTCTCTGAAAATGATTTAGCCGTTTGCCTTTTCATTTGTTTATGTTATACTCGACTGTTTCTTCAAGTATTAGAAGACAAGAGAATAAACTGCCGAGAGTAATAAAGCCTACTCCGGTCGGTGCTCATAGAAGGATCAGTTGTATTATTCTCTTTGGCATTACTTGAGATATTATTGTTGTCATTATTCTATAAAAATATCTCGGTAGTTGCAATTTGAACAAGTGTCTGCTGCAATTTGAACAAGTGTCAGAAATCAGACACATGGAATAGTCCAGTCCACTTTGTTGAATAGTGTTAAAGGTTCAAAAATTCTTTGGTCTGAATCTGAAGAAATGCATGTGACCCTTATCCAACTACACAATATTTATCCTTTATTGTAAGAAGGGGTGTGATGGTGGGTTGGTGAAACGAGTTAATATAGGTACTAAGAAGGGCTAGAGACTTTAGGACCATGGGATAAATGTTTGGGATATTCTTTGCTAACGACTTGGATTGGTGTAATTATGCACTTCTTTTGTATTGCTCACCATCAATTCAGATTTAATGATGAAGGTTGAGTAGTATATCAATGTCAAGCTCGGGCTTCTAGTTGGGGAAAATTCTATACCCAACACTTTTTAGTAAGAAAAACATAAGAAACATGAGTTGTTAACACTCCATTAGTTGTCAAAAAGGTGTGGGCTAACTCATTATCCAATGTGGCATAGAATTCTTGCTAAAAATTCTTGGGGTATAGAATTACTCTCTAGTTGGTGGCAGGATATTGTGAGGGTTGTTCGGTCTCACCCTTGATTCTGGCAGTCCATACTTCTTGCTTGATGCATGGGATTCATGATGGACGCCTCCTCTATAAGAAGGCCCCCAGTTGGCTTTGTGTTCTAAAAAACGCTAGACGCGGTTATGGGTCACTCAGTGCACGATGCTAGCACTAGGCGCATTTATTTGATGCAGCCTTGGGAAATAAATCTTTTGTTTACCGAAACAAAATGTTTATAGATCATTGCTCAAGAGTGGAGGCCGGGGCTTAAGCCACAAAACCAATGGTTCTATGCCCCAATCTTTCAGGGCTGGTCCTGTTAGCTCAAAAAATGTGCATCTTGTATCTCTAGTTCTACCTTGATTATCATGTTTGTTTATGTCATGTTCCTCTGAGATGCTGATCCGGTAGCTTTGCTTCAAGCAAATTGAGATTGGATCATCGTAATCGTTCAAAGAGTATGGAGATTATGTTGCAATTATTTTTTTTGGTGGCATATTATTTCTCTTTGAGCAAGTTTCATACATATTCTGGAGTGTCCATGGTTACTTTGGAAACCGTGTTGGATTTTCTTATGGAGATTAGAATTTGTGATTTGGGGTAGCTTCAATTTTTAAACTATATAAACGACTCATGCAAAGCGACCCATCTATATAGAGGTGGTTAAACTCGGACTTAAGCCTGCAGGCATAACCACAAAGACTTGTTTGGAACTAGTGATAATTGAATGTGAACTTCCCACTATGTTAGAGTCTTAAGTGCTTCACCACTAATTAAAATTTGATAACAATTCTAAAAATGGGAGATTAATGTGTTGTTATAACATTTTGAGGAGGAAACTAAGTGCTGAGTTACAAATTGCACAAAAGATAGCACGAACATGGAGGGGGAATCAGAGAGAAGAAGAGTGTGAACTTGGATGGGGAGTGACCCATGCTAAAGAGGGTGGGTAATAGTACTAGGAAGACAAATGTGGATGAAGCTATTGGAAAAGAAATCACTGGATGTCAACCTCGATATAGATTCAAATGGGAATGCGGAGATGATAGAGGTGGAGATAGTTGGTGTAGTCGATCAATACCAGGATATTACGGTCGATTCTCGCGGCCACACGTAGATTGAGCTGAACATTGAAGAGGGACAGATATGTCAAACCCCAGTATTCGTTCCAAGTGAGGAGCTGCAGACAGGCCAATTTTGCACAATAAAGAAATATGCGGTCCAGAAGAAGACTATTCAGAGCAACACTAAGAATAATATGGGTCGCCCAAGTTATAGGACCACCAATAAGCCCATACCCTTCCAGCCAGTGGGCTAAAACGACAACCATATAGTAGAACTCTGTCGGAAGACAAAGGCGCGAGAATTTCAGATATTTCGAATGGAGATGATGTAACAGTAGTGACGTCAATTGACATGTCAGGAATTAAAAGTGAATGAGAACGCCATTACAGCTACTCTGGAGCAAATATACAAATGCGCTTGAGATTGAATTAACGGATCAACACATTGAGTCTATTGTTCAAATGTAAAATAGATACATTGTGTGGAAAAAAATAGAGTAGAGATGATTATGCAAGATCACTGGCGGAACTACTGTGAAGCCCGGGCCCATTTTTCCGTAGCCCAAGAGTAATTATGGGTTGATCCAATATTAAAAAAATATTTAAGAGCCCAGCACGACCTAAAAAAAATTTCAGTCAGCCAGCCATTGTAGGTGATGTGTGACATAATTTAAAAAAATAGTTTTTTTTGTACGGTTATCTAAAAAAAATTAAATAAAGATTATGTCAATGAATATTTTTAATGAAACGGAAGAATGAGTGACGTTTTTGGACCACGACCATCTCATGGTATGAATGTGATGGGTTGACCAGTCAAAAGTTGCATTTAAAGCATTGTTTTGATACAAATTGTAGGTTGAATGGGACTCTCATTTGACCAGTAAATCCACATCTCCCACTCTTTGACCACAGATGCTACACTGCTTCAAAATTTTGCCACAATAAACACAAAAAATTCATGGATGATCATGAACAAATGATATACTTCTTTCTTGTATTTCTTCCGGTCAATTTTCGCCCCATACAAACCTGCTGGTCTTCGACTCCAAATTATTAGATCAGAAGAGCACAAAAAGAATACATTCCAATAAAGATTATCACTTCATCAACAAACATGTAGGAGCAGCTAAGTAGTACCACTTGTAGCTTGTTTCTCCATGAAATCACACTAATCTGTACTAATCCCTGCTCTGAAATACACTAAACTTTTTACCCATGATTCATTGAAGATCTAAGACTCATGAAACTTGTAGTGTTTGTCAACAGCAACAGATACTTCCCAAGTGCAGCTGAGCCCCTTTGGAATGACCACAAGATCTCCTGCTCCAAAGTCCACCACCTGTCCCCCGGAATGTTTGGGATACACCTTCACCCTACCCCGAACGAAGTAGCACGTCTCTTGGGCGTCATATTTCAGCTCGTATTTCCCTGGAGCGCAACCCCATCTGATCATTACACAACAAAAAACAGTTCATGTCAAGAGATACATAATATACATAATACATGCCGTGGTGGTGGTGTAGGCATTTTGTAATGTGTGTGGGAGGAAAAAGAGAGAAGCAAAGAGGTTTCTTACTTTGGCCAAGATTCGATGCCGAGTTGGGAGAGTTGAGACTGTGAAAGGTTGCTCTGGACTGTGATTTTAAGGTTTGATGAGCTTGAGGATTCTCCTGCCATGAAATGGGATCTAATCTAGGGTTTTCTTCCAAGAAGCTTGGATGAGGATAGATGAGATTTCTCTTGCAGTTGTATGTCTTTGCGTGAAACTTGGTTGGCTTGTCTTTGGTTTTATGGCTATGGTGGTGGGGTGGATTTTATATGGTGATATAAAGAGGAGGAGATCGATGTTGAGTGTGTGTGTTATGTGTAACAGTAAATAATAGATATGACGATGGATGAAGAATTAAATATGGGGTACTTTCCGGAAGTGATATAGTCATATAGGACACTCCTACACTCACAATAGTGTACGAGAGTTCATTGGTGATAGGTCTATGTGTTGGAAGAATGTCCTGGAAAGGTGTTGGAAGAATGTCCTGGAAAGGTGTTGGAAGAATGCCTTGGAATGACACTATTCATTCTTGTCCCACATTGGTTTGAGAAAATAGTAGGAGATGGTTTAAATACATTTCTCCTCTTTAGGGTATGTAAGAATTGTGAGGAGTTGGGCCATGCCACACACGCGCACCGCCGCCGCTGCCCAGCCTGGTCCGGTCGCGCGTGGAAATAATTTTGTACCATCTCTCCAACTTGCAAAAGAAGTTATATGTCGAGGACCCGAACGTGCTACGCATTTTCGGGATTGTGGAATCCAACAGTCCATGTTTTAGATAGATACAAACTCTTGCAGTTTATGTCTATAAATATGGTCCTGTTGGGGATTCAACACACAGACGAAAATTCATCCATTACGAAATATATTCTTGTCGGCGAGTCTTGCCTTCGAGCAAAGGGTTAAGGTGTCTTCTCCAAATTTCTGCCCACGTGTTTGGAAGTGGCTGTGTAAACCATTGGGAGCAACCGGCGTTTGACGATCTGCACCACGGTTCGCTTTCAAGGCAGTGTGCGCGTCCACGACATGGCTTGAAAAGGGAATTCGATAAGTCCTCGTTCTTCGTTATTTGCAGTATAATACCAACAATTTTGAAAGCAATTTTTACATATATTGCGAATAATCATGGCCTATGCTTCTCGTTCGATTCCTGATTTGTCAAAGCTGGAACCTTTGGACGGTAGTAATTATAAGCGGTGGTCGTAGAAGCTACTAATATTCTTTGAAGATCTAGATCTTGATTACGTTCTGACTGCTCCCCCACCACCACCGATCGTGGGTATCCTGAACGAGACCGAGGCCGCTCAAGACGCTGCAACTATGAGGAAATTCGAGAGAGACAACAAGACTGTTTGCGGCCGTCTCCTCAACCACATGGTCAACAACTTGTTCGATTTATTTGTTGTCCATAAATCTGCAAAAGCTATTTGGGATGCTCTGGAGAAGAAGTACGGTACTGATGATGCGGGAAAGAAAAAATAGGTCGTCAGAAAATGGCTCACATACAGGATGGAGGAAGGCAAACCTATTATGGACCAAGTTCACGCCTACGAGAATTTGTGTGCCGATGTCCTAAACGAAGTGATGAAAATATGTGAGGTCTTTCAGGCCAATGTTCTACTTGAACGATTCCCACCATCATGGATTGATTATAGGAATTATCTGAAGCACAAGAAGAGGGATTTGACTCTACAGGAACTGATAAGCCATATGAGGACCGAAGAAGCAAATCGCCTAAAGGATAAGAATGATTTAGCTTATCTTGATTATTCTAATGCTCAACTTATTGAAACAGATCACCCCTATCCTAAGTTCCAAGGTGGAGGAAACAACAGAAATGCACAGCAGAAAAGGATGATGAAGGGTCGCAAAACTAAAGTAAGAATGCTGATATGTTTTGTCTGCAATTTACCAGGTCATCGATCGTTTGAATGCCCAAAGCTAAAACCCCCATTTAAGAAGAGAGGCCATCCTGGTGCTCCCCGAGCAAATCTAGTGGAGGATGATGACAAGGATGATGACGTGGATGATGATGACGTGATTGCTGCCATGATAACAGAAGTCAACATGATCGAGAACAAAGTTGAATGGATTGTGTACACTGGAGCAAACCGACACTTCTGCACGAATAAAGACTTATTCCAAGAATTTCAGAACACCACGTCAGGGCAACAATACTACATGGGAAACTCAAGTACTGCCAGCATTCTTGGCAAAGGGAAGGTGATCTTGAACCTAACATCAGGAGACTCTAGCTCTAAGTGATGTGCTGTATGTTTCATCCCTGTCGAAACATAGTCTCCGGTGGACTTCTCAATAAGGCGGGAGTCAAGCAAGTGATTGAAGGTGACAAACTAGTGTTGACTCGATATGAGAATTTTGTTGGGAAGGGTTACATGAGTCAAAGGCTCTTTGTCTTAAATATACTGTCTGATGAACCTAATAAAATCTCATATTCCGCTTATATGATCGAGACTGTTGACACATGGCATGTTAGATGTGAATGTGGTCTCCGTGATAAGGATCCAGGATAAGTCCCTAATCCCTCCAGTTGACACATCTGAGTTCTCGAAATGTGTCATCTGTAGGGGTGTCCAAAAAAGACCACCGGTACCGGTAAACCCGGTACCGGTACCGATACCGATATCGGTAAACTCGTTACCGGTACAGATACTGGTACCGATCGGTAATCGGTACCGGTACCAAACAGTGGTACCGGTACCAAACAGTGGTACCGGTACCAAACAGTGGTACCGGTACCACAAAAATTGGTACCGTACCGGTACCGATAAAATTAATTAATAAAATAAAATTTTATTTTATTTTATTTTTAATTTTTTTCAACTAAAAAATATTTTTTTAAGTTTTTTTTTTAAAAAATGTATTCGGTACCGTACCGGTACCGAAACAGAATGGTACCAGTACTGGTACCTGCCCGGACTGGACCGAGGGTACCAGTACCGATAAGTACCGGTATCGGTACCAAAATCTGGTACCATTAATGGGCCGGTACTGGTACCGGTCCTGAGTCGGACCGATACCGATTAGCCCGTTGGACACCCCTAGTCATCTGTGTTGAAGCAAAGCACCATAAGAAACCCTTCAAAATAGTCTCTGCCAGACAAACCGAACTACTCAGCCTGATACATTCTGATCTGACCGATTTCAAGAATAAAAGGAGCAAAAACGGTCATCATCAATATGTGACTTTTATTGATGGTTGTTCGAGATATTGTAGAGTGTATCTATTGAAGGCTAAAGATGAGGCTGAGCATGCTTTCATGAGATACAAGGCCGAAGTAGAAAATTAGTTGGATAGGAAGATAAAATGATTGAGGTCTGATAGAGGAGGTGAATATGGTTCTGTTCAACTTAAGGATTTTTGTGAGAAGAATGGGATCATACATGAAGCAACTTCTCCACGCACTCCTCAGCAAAATGGTGTAGCTGAGAGGAAGAACAGGAGACTAAAAGATATGATGAATGTGATGCTTTTAAGTTCTGGATTATCTGATGATATGTGGGGGGAGGCGATTCTGACAGCATGTCGTATACTAAACCGTGTGCCTCATAAGAATTTGACAAGACTCCATACGAGCTGTGGAAGGAATACGCACCGAATCTGAGTTATTTTCGAGTATGGGGGTGTCTGGCGAAAGTGGGGGTTCCTGATATGAAGAAGATGACCGTTGCCCTAAAACATATGATCGCGCATTTATTGGTTATGCAGAAAATAGTGCTGCGTATAGGTTCATGGCATTAAGTGATCGAACCATTTCAGAATCAAGAGATGCTGAATTCTTCGAGAATATCTTCCCATTCAAGAAATCTGATCTGCTTCAGCCTGCTGCTGCAAGTGCCTCTGAAGAGCCGAGCTCGTCGACAGTAGCATTGAGATCTTCTCCACCCGCCGATGAAATTAAGAGAAGTAAGAGGCAAAGAACAGAAACAACATTCCATGTTTTAGATAGATACAAACTCTTGCAGTTTATGTCTATAAATATGGTCATGTTGGGGATTCAACACATAGATGAATATTCATCCATTACGAAATATATTCTTGTCGGCGAGTCTAAACTTCGAGCAAAGGGTTAAGGTATCTTCTCCAAACTTCTGCCCACGAGTGCACGTGTTCGGAAGTGGCTGTGTAAACCTTCGGGAGCAACCAGCATTTGACGATCTGCACCACGGTTGTGCCGAAATCGCTTTCATGGCAGTGTACGCATCCACGATACAGCTTGAAAAGGGAATTTGATAAGTCCTCGTTCTTCGTTATTTGCAGTATATTACCAATAGTATGTTATCTTCAATACATAAATACATAGTCGTGCTCACTCATATATCCATCTAATTGATGACACATGAATAGTTCCATCCTTTCATTATTAGACATGTTCAACTCGGAATTGTTTTTTCGAGCATCATCAATCCTTATAAACGGGAGCCCAACTACTCAGTTCTACCCAACGAGGGGCTTAAGACAGGGTGATCCTATCTCACCATTCCTATTCTTAATAGTAGCAGAGGCACTATCATGGATCATAAATTGGGCAGTAACACTGAATCTACTGGATCCAGTACTCATAGGCCAAGACAAAATACCTCTGTCTCATTTGCAGTTTGCGGATGACGCTCTACTGTTTGCACAAGCTTCGTGGAAAAACATTAGAGGAATGAAGGCCATACTGAGGAATTTTCAAACACTATCTGGTTTGAAAATCAATTTTGGAAAGAGCTGCCTCTATAGGATCAATGTGGATGAAGGAACTACCAAGCAAATGGCTACATACTTAAACTGCAAGGAGGGAAAACTACCAATGATTTACTTAGGGCTACCTGTGGGAGCCAATCCGAGAAGAAGTGAAATTTGGAAGCCTATTGTGGACAAATTCAGGAAAAGATTAATCAAATGGGATAACAGATGCCTATCTGTGGGAGGGAGGGTTGTTCTCATCAACTTTGTTCTATCCGCTCTACCATGCTATTATTTTCAGTACATTAGGGCCCCTAAGACTGTCCTAAATCAATTAGAGCGTCTAGTGAGAGATTTCTTTGAGGGCATGGAAACAGGAAATAAAAAAGTCTACTGGACATCCTTGAAGAAAATCTGTGTCCCAAAGACTATGGGAGGCCTCGGCATAAGAAACCTTGATGCCTTTAACAAGGCAATGATGGGTAAATGGGGAGGAAAAATTCTACAAAACACTAATGATTTTTGGTTGTAGATTCTAAGATCTCGTTATGGCCACCAAGGACTACTCCACGCAGGTACACTACAGGAGATAAAATAAATGCAAGCTCAACAAACAAGAAGAGGAAGGAGACAAGGAGAGAAATCAAAAACCTTCTGGTGGCAGGATCTACAAGCCGTATTAACAGAACAATGGTTCAAAGAACAGTGGAAAGCCAAGGTGGGAGACAGACAAACACTAAAGTTCTGGACAGACACTTGGATACAAGACAAACAGTTATGTGAAAGCTTCCCCAGACTCTTCCACAAGACAAGGAATAAGAACTCTACTATCGCAAATCAAGGAGAAATAAATGGCTCAACATGGAGCTTCAAAGAAGAATGGAAAAGAGAACTTGATACAATGGAAATG
>JAOYMZ010062248.1:0-12900 GCA_025802335.1 Pinguicula primuliflora
CATACAATTGCAGCATCTTCCATAGGTAAGGCAAATGTATTGTATCAAAAACCTTCTGAAAGTCTACCTTCAGAAGTGTGCAGTTTTTCTTTTTCATCTTTGCTGTAGACAATACTTCATTCGCTAGGACCACAGTATCCATGATATATCTTTGAGGAATAAAACCAGTTTGAGTATGAGCTATCAATTTTGGCAAGACTGTGTTCAATCCTTCTGCTAACACCTTTGAGAGTAGTTTGTAAATGTTGCAGACCATTGAGATGGGTCTGAAATTCATGATAGACTCCGAGCTAGATGTCTTAGGTGTTAGTGCTACTAATGTAGCATTCATCCCAATAATTAGCCGTGATTTCCTCCATAATTCATCAAAAAAATCAAGTATCTCCTTTTTCATTATAACGTCTATGTGCCTAGAATGCATGTTGACCCTAATTTTTCTTGCTAGCTCTATTGTTTGTTCTGCTTCATTTCTCAAATCTTTCTGTGTTTCTGGAATCACTTCATCGTTTGGTGTGGGGTCGTCCACCAAAACCAGACTTTGCTCAATTTTTCACTGCTTGTCACTCTTCATTCTCATCATTCTTCTCTTTCTTCTTTCTCGTATTCTACATTCTCTAATTAATCGTGCCTAATAGAAATGTGGGCAATTATTGGGCTTTACATATTTCCAAGGCCCATATCTATAGCCTCTATGCATGGGTGTATTTATCAACCGAGTTGGGCCTTTGCATTAACCTCAGGTACTGCTTGCTTCCCTTCAGTGGGCTCATCTTGAGTTAATGTGAGGGCATCGTTATTCTATTGACTATTTGATAGCAAGGAGGCGAAACACATCTGACATCGAGTGGTGTCTTAATGGGGGAGGCTACTAATTATCCATCAAGATACAAAAAAATTATTATAAAAACTTCCATACACAACTAAGTACCCTCAAGTTAGGCACTTGATGTTCAATACATAACTTGCTGAATGTTTCATGAAATCCTTGACACACAATGCTTTCGTGACTATATTAGCAAGTTGGCCCTCTGAACAAATGGAAGTGAAATAATTCCTCCTTCAAGTTTTTTTGATAAAATGCCTATGAACTTTAGTATGTTTCATCCAATCATGTTTAAATGGATTTTCAGAGATATGGACCACCGCCTTATTGTTACATCTCAACGTCGTCGAATTTTTGGGCCCATAATCGATTTCTTCAAGTATCTTTCTCAACAATAGAATCTAACCAACACCTCCCACAATACCTCAAAACTCAGGTTCAACACTAGACAACACCACAACCTTTTGTTTCTTACTTTTCAAGTGACCAAGGTGCCACCCAGCACACTAAAATATCCAAAAGTCGAATTGCGGTCAACAAGATTTCATTCATAATCAAAATCAGTATAATCTTTTCCATATTAAGATGTCCATTCTTCCAGGATCGCACACATGTATCTGATCTATCGTTTGGATCTCATAATATCCTCACCATAACCTCCATGTGATACTTTTTGGAGCATGCATGAATTGACTAACCATGCCGATAACATAAGCAATATCCAATCGAGTATGTGATAAATTGATAAGCTTACGTGCAAGATATTGATATCATTATGTGAATGGCCAGAGCTCCCTGAGATAAAAACAGCAGTATTCGCTATGAACAAAGACAGTGCTTCTGGGGCGGATGGATTCACTGGTACTTTTTATCAGGCCTGTTGGGATATCATTCAACATGATGTATATCACGCAGTAACATCCTTCTTTGCCGGAGAGGAGCTCTCGGGAGCTTATAGCAGCACACTATTATGCCTAATTCCCAAACTCTCCCCACCAAGCTCATGCTCAGATTTTTGTCCCATCAGCCTATGTAATTTTGCGGGCAAGATTATATCTAAACTGCTAGCACCTAGAATCAGCAAGGTCTTATTGCATATTATTTCATCTCAGCAAAGTGGCTTCGTTTCTGGTAGAGATAATGCAGATAACATCTTGCTAACTCAGGAGATGATTCACTACCTTCACAAACCTATCAGAGGGAACAATGTCGCCCTGAAACTAGACATGGCCAAAGCCTTTGACAGAGTGTCATGGCAGTTCATTGTGAAAGTTCTGCGAGCATTTGGTTTTGGAGAACCACTGATAGACAGGATCTGGCAAATCATATCTAGCTGCAACTTCTCAATCTTGCCTGATGGCTCCATGCATAGATACTTTAAATCCACTAGAGGGCTCAGATAAGGAGATCCGCTCTCTCCACTGCTGTTTATTATTGGATCTAAGGTCCTTAGCAAAAAGCTAAATGACCTAATGACTAATCATCCCTCCTTCTCATTTAGTGTCCCATATGGCTGCCCCATAATTTTGCATCTTGCCTATGCTGATGATATAATGGTCTTCTGTCGTGGATCCATGATGGCCCTAGATGCTGTACTTAAGGTACTCAAAGATTATGAGAAATGCTCAGGTCAACTTATTAGCATTGCTAAGAGCAGCTTCATTATCTCCTCGAAAGTGACTGATACGAGAAAGAACCTTATCTCCCAATGGACTAGATTCCAGCATGCCTCACTCCCTGTGCAATATCTTGGAGCACCATTATACAGTGGTAGGAAAACTCCTGCCCTTTTCTCCCAGCTCCTTGTCAATGTGCAATAGAGATTAGATGGTTGGACAGCATCCAATCTATCTAGTGGAGGAAGGCTCATATTATTCAAACATGTGATCTCCAGTATGCTTATGTTTCTGCTATCAGTTCTAGATCCTCCAAATATTATTTTCAGCAGCCTTGAACGGGCCATGGCGGACTTCTTCTGGGGCTGGAAAGACAACAAAAAGAGGACACATTGGAAGTCCTGGAAAAATATCTGCCTTCCAGTTGCAGAAGGCGATCTAGGTTGCAGGAGATTAACGGATGTATCAAAAGCTTTGAGCATGAAACTCTGTTGGAATCTAAGGAGCCATCATTCTTTATGGGCTGAGTTTATGCTAAGAAAATACTGTCCTCATCTGGATCCCACTCAAGTATTGCCAAAGCCCCACTCTGATTCAAACACCTGGAAGCGAATACTGAGGATCAGAGCGACCATGCTCAGCAACACTTTCTGGCTACTTGGCCAAGGCTCCTGCAACTTCATTTCAGATAATTGGCACGACATTCCTGTCCTTCAAGAAGCTATTAATCCCTACATATCTTACATGAAAGTCCACGAATTTTGGACAGAAGCAACATGGAGCGAGTCCGTACTTACAAGTTGGATCCCCACGCAATTTATTCAGCCTATACTACAGGTTCCAATTTTTGCTGGAATAAAAGATGAGATGATCTGGAAACCTCAGTAGCAGGGTAATTTCTCAGTTAAATCTGCTTGGCATGAAGTAAAACATAGGTCCACTGAAAACAGGGATTTTAAGTGATTTTGGCATAGCAAGATCCCGCTAAAAGCTAGTATATTCATGTGGCGTGTCTATCATAACATCGCACCAATTGACTCTGCAATCTAACTGAAGGGAATCCCAATAGCTTCGTGCTGTTCTTGCTGTATGAGCACTGGCAGCATTGAAACCCAGGATCACCTTTTATCTGAGGGGGAACTAGCTTGCTTAGTATGGCATTACTTTGGAAACATCTTGCAGGTTAACACAGCTCCAACTGATCTGCCACACAGACTGGATACTTGGATTATTTGAACAACTTCAAAATCCATGGCATTCTTAAGATATGGCTCCAATAATCATCTGTTGGGAGTTATGGAAAGCTCGCTGTTCTATCCACTATGATTCAATGTCTCTAGATGCCTCTGCTATTATACACAGGTGCTCTCAAACTATTAAGGAAGTAATGCACAATGTGGGCCTTTTCCTCCCAAAAGAAGCAGCTCACTGCCAGGCTCTCTCGTGCCTTGCCATTACACTACCCAGAAAAGCTGCTGGATCCACCCACTCTATATCTTGGCATCCACCTGCAGCGCCAAAACTCAAGTTAAACATTGATGGCAGCTTCTCTAAATAGTCAGTAGGTATTGGGGGCATATTCAGAGATGAAAATGGAAACGTAACTCTAGCTTATTTCTCTGGCAACATGGCCAACTCACCTCTTGAAGCGGAAGTTGAAGCTCTTCTAACCGGTTTAAACATAGCTCAATAATATGGATTCGTGCAACTGGAAGTCCACACTGATTCACGCACCTTAGTACAGGGCATCAAGCAACTAAACTCATCTCCATGGAGGGTACGACAGAAAGTCAGACAGATTAAACAAAGGCAAGGTGATCTACAATCCTGCCAAATTGAGCATTGCTTCCGCGAGATTAACAATGTAGCTGACACTTTAGCAAAATTCGGAGCTCAAAGCAGGAATACAGATCCTGTTATACTGCTACACCTTCCGGAAGGCCTTACGACTGTACTGCTACAAGATAAACATCGCAGCTACACCCGCCGAGTCAAATGCTTATAGTTACCATTGTATTTTTGCTTATTTTCTTTTCTTGGTCACATATCTCATGTAAACAAAAACTTTTGGTGGAGGAGGACGGCCACCCAATAAAATAAAATTTTAAAAGAAAAGATATTGATATCAAGTCTTGGATGCCATCTTTAGCCCTCAACAAGCTGCAACCCATGTTCCATGCCATAGGCACTGTTCGAGAATGCGACACTTAGGCGACTTGAGCGGCCGCCTAGGCGCTGAAAATGACCTGGTCGTCCTGAATCGGGGCTGGGTGGCCCCGAAAATGACCTGGGCCACCTAGCTGAAAATGCCCAGGCCGCCCAAGCGCCCGATTTATTTTTTTAAATATTTTTTTTTTGCCAAAAAAAATTATCAAAGTTTAATCATCAAAGTTTAATTGAATGTAGAAAATATAGTAATGTTAAAAATATAACTATAATAATTGGTTATTGGCTCAATATATAAGTGAATAATGAGCAATAAGGTATTCCACAACCGGTGTGGAAAAATTCCTTTGCAAATTAAGTAGACATTTTTTCTACTTTGATAAGAAAGGGGGGTTGAGAAATATGAAAGATGCTAATGGCAAACATTGTGGATTCACTGACAAATTGGTTGATGGGCAAAACAGAAAAGATGAAGGGGTAAGGAATGTTGTTAAGATCGAGTGGGAAGAAAAATGCAGTGGAAATACGTTTGTCACCAAAACTGAGGGTGATCCAATGGCCCAGAGAAAGGTAATGAAGATAAAGAAGAAGAAAGAGAAGCAAAAGAAAATGATAGATGAAGAAGTTACAAGCATGGTAAACTCCTGCCGCCAGAAGAAAATATGTCATTGTTGATGGAGACATTCCGTCTCCAGAGCATGACGAAAGAGGCTCATGGGAGCTTAAAAATAGCAAGAAGCATAAAAATAAGAAAAAAACGAAGACAATTCTTCAGCTTCCTAACTTGACATCTCTTAAAGAGAATTATAGCAATGACAGTACACATTTGATGAGATATTAACTAATGAGTGAGAATATCCACCGGGTTCGGATATCGGGTACCCAAATACTGGTTCAGATAGCTTTTGTAGAAAACCGATGTTTCAGGTTCAGGTCCATGTAATGTCATTATCCTGACCTGATCTTGAATGTTCGCCCCTACATTCCACAATATAAATACAGTCTAAATGCAAGCTAAACTGAAAATGACTAAAATACCCTTTAACTAACAATACACTCCCTTAAAATGGGGAAAGTATATCAAACAAACCCATTTTATTACAGAATGTGTTGCTATTTGAGGGTAGAATAGTCATTTAACCTATTTAGTATATGTATCTTTTATTGAGTAATGAAAAATTATTCTAGCCCCAAATTCCTTTATGTTATCGGAGCCACCAGCAGTCACACATATAGTCACACAAAAGGTCAAGTTGAGAGCACATGAAGGAGAACTAGTTGCTCGGGAGAGATATCAGAGATTGGTGGGCAGATTGATCTATCTGACTCACACCCAACCTGACATATCATTTGCTGTGAGTGGTGGTGAGTCGCTATATGCATGATCCTAGGAAGGATCATATGCATGCTGTGTATCATATTTTGAGATACCTGAAGAGTGCACCCGGTAGGGAGCTGATTTTCGGGAAGAGTTGCCACTTAGACATTGAGGGTTTCTGTGATACTGATTGGGCGAGTTGTGCTGATGGCACGAGGTCGCCCCCAGGGTATTGCATGATTGTAGGAGGGAACTTGATCTCATGGAAGAGCAATAAACAACAGGTAGTTGCAAGATCGACAGCTGAAGCAGAGTATCGAGCTATGACTTTGGGAATTGCTGAGATCTTATGGTTGAAACTGTTGTTGTCAGAGCTCAAGTTGGAGCAAGGAACCAAGATGAAGTTATGGTGTGACAGCCGAGCTGCAATTAGTATCGCCAACAATCCTGTTCGACATGATAGAACCAAACATGTGGAGATCGACATGTTCTTCATCAAAGAGAAGTTGGATAGTGGATTGTTAGAGTTGAGACATGTGGTTTCAAATGAGCAAGTAGGTGAGTGCCTCACCAAAGGACTTAACTCTATCGATTTGGCTAGATTTTGTAACAAGATGGGCTTATTCGATATCTTTCGCCCATCTTGATGGAGAATATTGGTATTTGAGGGTAGAATAGTCATTTATCCTATTTAGTATATATACCTTCTATTGGGTAATGAAAATTATTCTGGCCCCAGATTCCTTTAGAATCAACTACCGAGCTAAGTGTCAATGAGAGGTTGGCCTAGTGTTAATGGTAGTGAAATCCCGTCAGCGACATACGTTTGTCACCAAAACGAATGCTTGCATTTAACGGGGGAGTGAATTTGCATCACCATTCCAAGAATTTTCTCCAAAATTCATACGTTTGTCACCAAAACGAATGCTTGCATTTAACGGGGGAGTGAATTTGCATCACCATTCCAAGAATTTTCCAAAACTAAATCATTGTTATGACTATTGAAAGGGATAAGTGAATATAGTAACAACTTGTAAATAGGGTAAAGATAAATTATAAATCTTTACCTTATCTAGGAGAATCCCACAAAACCCGGGATTGTGGAGATTGGGGGATCGTGATCAATCCTAATCAAACGCCTATATATATATATCTTCCGTGAAGATGAAAAATGCAAGAAAGAAAAGAAAAGAAGGACCAAATTTCCCCGTGGAGTTGAGAATTCTTGAACCACGTAAAATCTCGTATTCATAATCTCATATACCCATTCAAACATAGTATCAGAACAAGTTTGAAGACCTAACTCGTCATCTACCCGGCGTACAGCCAAATTCAAAGTCAAGGATAAGGAGAAAAGTTGAGAAAACAAAACAGGAGAGATCATGATCTCCTAAACTGAAGTTCATAAATATTTATCACAACAATTCACCCAATTTTTGGAATCTCAGACAGACTGAATGTCATCCAAGGAGGAAGGAGATGTCGGAGTCATCATCGATGGAATGTTGGATACTATCAACTATGTACTTTGGGCCCGTATGATGGAATTAGACATAATTGGCAAGGACCGATTGGAGTTCATCACCGGCGAAGCCAGGAACCAGCCAAAGATGATCCAGGTTATAAGGAATGGCGAAAGAAGGACACACGAGTTTTTCAATGGATTACCAAATCCATCGATAAACGCTTGGTGAACCAATTCATATATTATCCCAATTTGTGTGAATTATGGAAGATTCTCGCGCGGACGTTCAACGCCGGCGTTACTATAGTTAGAGGAGTCTGCTCATCTTTGATCTAAATATCAAAGTAGACCGAATTGTGCAGGGATCACTACAGTTAGAGGAGTATTACTCCCTGTGAAATTCCCTTTGGACGGAGATCGATCGTAGGTGGCCGAATCCCATGAAATGTATGGAGGATATGGTGAAGTACAACCAGATCCAGGCAAAACACAGATTTTTTAGGTTTCTCGCAGGACTCCATCAAACTTTCGAAACAATCACAAGGGAGATCATGAAAGAAGTACCTTTGCCCTCAGTCGACGTTGCTTATGCAATACTTCGACGGGAAACCACACGCAGCCGCATTTGGAAACTAACTGGTGCTGACTCCGACGGATCAACAACATCATTGGGCAAAATCGGGACAGGATTAGCCACCTATGGGTCAGCTCAAGAAAAAACCCACAACCCGAAATTGGTCAGAAATCCGTCATTTAGGGGACTGTCGATCAGAAATGGGGTATTACACCGACGAATCATATATCGACGGCCCTTCTCCGATCACTGTCAGATTATGGGTCACTGGAGGCAGACATGCTGGAAGGTGAGAAATTACCAGGGAAACCACGGCGGACAAAGAGGAGGCCAGACTAGCTACAATAGAAGAGGCGGCCGGGTCGCTCGTACAGACAGCGGCCACACCACGCCAGAAGAAAATCCGTCCAATGAGATCACAAACGTGAATATAGGACATGGAAGAAATCAGCGAGAGAACGGAATTCGAATCGAACATGTCGAGACCCGACTGTGTGAGATACCTCCCCACGGCCCAGGTAAAAAGGGGAAGGGACGCGCGAAATTACCAATGCACCCCTCTCCATTTCAAAGTGCAAATTTTTTCCCTCAAGGTTGTTTTAGTAATTTGGTTGATGATATGTGTGGTCCGGATGAGGAGTTTTGTGCAGGAAATGGGCGGACAGAAAAGAAGTGCAAAATTGGGCCGAAAATTAAGTGTTGTTTTGCAGGGACTGGGCCGGAAAACATCAAATTTTTCCGGAAAAATGGGCCTCGAAAATTGGACCGAAATTCAAAAATTTCCCAGGCCCACATCTTTCGAAAATCTAGTCCAAAGAAAAATACGAAATGAATTTTCGATTGTCGGGCCACTGATACTATTACTCATGATATTTATGACATTATTGAAGTGGAGGAAACTCCGAAAAAAATGATTCAGGCAACTAGTGGGACGTATGTTCCGGTGAAAAGTGCAAGAGTTATTAAAATCTCACCATCTATTCGCTTGTTGAAATGCCTTTATGTTTCATCATTATCTTACAAGTTACTCTCTATCAATCACATTTCGAAAGAGTTAAGCTGTGTGGTCCTTATGTACCCCACCTTTAGTCTCTTACAGGATACCCGTTCAAGGAATATAATTGGACATGAAACTGAGCGTGATGACCTATACTATGTAGACAAAGTGGTTTCCGAGGGACGGACAATCTCGGCTTATGAGTCACCTGATTTCCAAAGTTGGTTGTGGCATCGTCGTTTGGGTAACTCATCTCATTCCTACCTGCATCGGTTATTTTCTCAGCTTTCTAAATTTCATTTCTATTGTGAGACATATGTTTTGGCCAAGAGCCACAGACAGTCATTTATTTCTAAACATACTCGTGTGTCGCATATGTTTTTCTTAGTACATTCGAATATTTGGGGTCCTGCGCCTATCATTGGGGGGTAAGGGCTCCGGTATTTCGTTCTATTTATCGATGATTCACGAGGATGACATGGGTTTATTTTTTGAAAAACAAATTTGACGTTTTTGAAAAGTTTACCTCATTTTATAAATGGTGTCTACCCAGTTCCATACCACAATAAAAATACTTAGGTCAGATAATTGGGGTGAATTTGTGAATCATCACATGCAAGCTTTCTGTACTGAGAATGGGATGCTACACCAAACTTCATGTCTTCATTCCCCACAGCAAAATAGGGTAGCAGAAAAAACCCGAGCATTAATGCTTAAGTCACATGTCCCGTCTCATTTTTGGCCTGAGGCAATTGCCACATCGGTGTTCTTGTCTAATCACCTACTCACTCAGAGTTTGAATTTCCGAACTCCTAGTCAGGTATTATCTGATTTTTTTGAGATTCCTCCACCTATGTCATTACCTCCACGTGTCTTTGGGTGTACCATTTATGTCCATATTCCAATGGTTAGTAGGTCAAAGTTTGATACTTGTGTGGAGAAGTGCATCTTTGTGGGCTACGGGAGCTCACAAAAGGGGTATCGATGTTATCACCCTCCGACTAAACGACTTTTGACTACCATGGACTGCAACTTCATTGAGACAGAGTATTATTATCTCCCCTAATCCAGAGTTCAGGGGGAGGATTTGGGAGTTCTAGACACTCTTGATTGGTTGAGATCTGTGACATCGCCACAGTCGACTCATGCGCCTCACGCGCCAAGCCAAACTCTAGATTCTACTACCCCAACGCACGCATCTCATGTGCCTCACGCACCTGCCTCATCCACCTCATCCATTCCTATTCATGCGCCTCATGCGCAAGTACTGACTCATGAGTCAAGTAGACCACCCTTGGACCATGACGTTGGCAGTATATAGCCAGACCAGGAAGGACCATCTCAGTTGTCTCCTCCAATGGATACCCAGGTAAGAACTCTTGAGACCTTACCCTCTGTGGATTCTGTGACTGACGATGATGCAGGACCAAACCCGATTACACCCAAGTATGTTCTTCCTCAAAGGACTACTCGGGGAGTGAAGCCAAGAAAGTATACTCTGGATCATGACTCTAGGACGCAGAAGTACCCCGTGGCGGATCTCGTCAGGGGGAGTCTTACTGAGACTGCACGAGCTTTTTCTGCACCAGTTTATATTGATGAGGTGCCCCGGAATGAAGTAGAGGCTATAGAGGAACCTGAGTGGAGGAAAGCTATGGAGGAAGAAATGAATGTGTTGAGGAAAATTGAAACATGGGCGATATGTCAAGTACCTAGAGGAAAGAGACCAGTTGGATTCAAACGGGTATATATTGTGAAAAGAAGAGCAGATGGATCTATTGAGCGGTATAAGGTCAGACTTGTTGCGAAAGGATACACCTAGACATACGGGATTGATTATTCGGAAATTTTCTCTCCAGTAGCAAAATTGGATATTGTTCGAGTATTATTCTCGATTGCAACCAACTTAGATTGACACCTACACCAGTTTGATGTCAATAACGCTTTCTTGCATGGGGATTTGGATGAAGAAGTCTATATGGAGGAGCCACCTGGTTTTTCTGAAGGTTTTCGGTCAAATGAAGTTTGTAGATTGAAGAAGTCATTGTATGGATTGAAGCAGTCCTCGAGGGCTTGGTTCAGGAGATTCACCTTGGCAATGGAAAAGTATGGATATTTGCAGAGTAACTCCGACCACACCCTCTTCTTGAAATGTCGAGCTCAAGGCATCACTTATCTCATTATTTATGTTGAACGGGAGACGATACATAAGAGATTGAAGACTTAAGATGAAATCTCTTCAGAGAATTTGAGATGAAGGACCTGGGCATGCTCAAATACTTCCTTGGGATTGAGGTTTTGCGTTCCTGGCAGGGAATTTACATCTCACAAAGAAAGTACATTCTGGACTTACTAGTGGAGACGGGATTGTTGGAGTGTAAACCTGCTGACACTCCGATTGTGGCAAATCACGGTCTAAGGATGGTAGAAGGAGTCGAAAGCACTGACAGAGCAAGGTACCAACACTTGGTGGAGAAATTAATCTACCTAGCTCACACTCGTCCGGACATTGCTTACGTTGTAGGGATCGTAAGTCAGTTCGTGCATAATCCCCAAAGGGGTCGTATGGATGCAGCCCTAAGGATAGTGAGATATTTGAAAGGATCCCCTGACACCGGGATTCTTTTCCGAAGAAATGGATATTTAAAGTTGAAGCATACACAGATGCTGATTGGGCTGGCAACCTGGTCGACCGTCGCTCTACATCCGAATACTTTCCCAGGGAACTTTGTCACGTGGATGAGTAAGAAGCAAAAGGTGGTAGCCCTATCAAGTGTCGAGGTTGAGTTTCATGGGATAGTTCGAGGTGTGACAGAAGTCTTATGGATCAGGAAGTTGATGACAGAATTAGGGTTCGCTCCATCTCGAGCATGCCCCGTATGGTGTGATAACCGAGCAGCTATCCACATTGCACATAATCTAGTTCAACACGATTGAACTAAACACGTTGAGATAGACCGTCATTTCATCAAGGAAAAGATTGAGGATAGATGTGTTATACTTCCCTTCTTACGATCGAAAGACCATTTGGCGAATATTCTGACGAAAGCAGTGAGTGACCGAATACTTCAAGGTATGTTATGCAAGTTGGGTGTCGGATACCCCACACCCAATTTGAGGGGGAGTGTTGAAAGCGATAAGTGAATATAGTAACAACTTGTAAATAGGGTAAAGATAAATTATAAATCTTTACCTTATCTAGGAGAGTCCCACAACCCCGGGATTGTGGAGATTGGGGGATCTTGATCAACCCTAATCAAACGCCTATATATGTAATAAAAATGTTACATGTATATAATCCTTTTGTACATAAGGATTGTGTACATGTAGTTTTGTGTTATAATTATTTAAGTTAGATGTATTTTTATTGGATATGACAAAATTACCCCTGCAGCATTAAATGTAAAACTACATTCACTTTTAAAAAAACTATACAAAACTACACTATGTACACTTTATGTACAAATTAGTTATGTACATGTATCATTTCTCTGTATGTAACTCCCATGAAGATGAAAAACGCAAGAAAGAAAAGAAAAGAAGAATCAAGTCCTCTCGTAGAGTAGAAAATTCCCGAACCACGTAAAATCTCGTGTTCATAATCTCATATACTCATTCAAACAATGTCTACATTCTATAGTTTATATTCCTTATGTTAGAAAATGAAACCTGCCCAACTCTGAGCTCGACCCTCTTATGCGGGTGTATGAATCAACTTAAATTGAAAGATATAACATGTGAGCTTACTCTCATTAAAATTTTAATCTTAAGCTATTTAGTTGTAGCGTGCATTACTATTCATATTGGTTTGATTTGAATTATTTCTGAAACATACATTCCAATAACTTAATTGACACAAAGTTCTAACTAAATATACGCTCTAAATGTAACAAGTTTTCGGGCGCCATTACTTCCCAGTTCTCACACATCCCTCCCTCCCT
>JAOYMZ010062259.1:0-12898 GCA_025802335.1 Pinguicula primuliflora
GAACCGTAGTAGTTGCTCATTGTCGGATATTTGTTGTGCTGTAAGTATGAGTATACTTGTTGGTTGTGAGTATTAGGAAAAGTTGGGGCCAAATTTATAGAATAGGCACCGGTCTTCGGGAAGACCGGTGCCTATAGATACTGGTCTTCAGGTGACCGGCATGTTTCTTTCCCGCGTAATGATACATACCGATCATCGGAATGAGTGACCGTTCCCGCCAACGAATCTACCGGTCTTCGGAAGACCGGTATCTTCTTAATTACGCTGATAAGGATTTTAATTATCATCGGTCTTCGGAAGACTGGTGTCTCTATATACTGGTCTTCCGAAGACTGGTACCTCTCACTGGTCTTCGGAAGAACGATTTGTGGCAAATTAAAAAATTAGCCACTATTTTGTGACAAATGAAATTTTTTTCCAAAACTTAACATAGTAATACTTTGCAGAGATGGGATGGTCATTTCACTGGTAATCGGTTTAATAATTCGATTTCTTTGTAGTATGTATTGGTTTCCAAAAAAAATCGTCTTCATTTGACTAACCTCAACTCATCGGAGAGCTCACCTGTTTAGTCCATTTCAAAAGGAAAAGAAATTTGAAATAGCCGAGTTTTAAGTTTTGTCTAGATTTGCTAAAAAATTTTTTTTTAAAGTTTTGTTTGTATTCTTCCTCTAATACTCTCCTGCTGGATACATTTATTAGTTTTTTTAATTAACACCTCTCTTCGTAAACAAACGCTCTGCCCCCTCTCCTCCGATACTTCGATTTCCGACCGTTACTCCTTATGGAGGACGCCGACATGGCGGCGGGGGATGATTTTCCCCCTCTTGGAGCTGGAACCGCAACCACTAGGGTGCAATTGAAACCTCCGGCGGAGGTCTTGGAGACCCATCTCCAAGATCCGAATGGAAATATCACTATGCCTAGGGCATAGCCGTCCTTCAAGTCCCTGTTTCCACAAGGCAAAGAACCAGTAAAGACGTCTATGCCTATTAATCCTGAGGATGTTGTTCACGGGCACGATGGCAAGTATCCGACGGTAACATTTGTAGAAAAGGTGCACAAGATGATGGCGGACTCCATGGAGAACACGCTTATAATTCGACCGTTGGGAAGGCATATCGGGTACCAAGCTCTCTCTAAGGGCTTGCAAATGTACTGGAAGCCGAAGGGGGACCTCAAAATTGTTGACATCGACAACGGGTTCTACCTTCTTCACTGCTCTAATCGTCTTGACTATGATAAGGCCCTCTTCGAAGGCCCCCATTCAATTGCAGGTCACTATCTTTCCCTGGCATGTGGACTTTGATACGAAAAAAGATCACATTGACAATGTCGCTACCTGGGTGCGCATTCCTGGCCTTCCCATGCATTATTTCTATGAGAATCTGCTTAGGCAAATTGCACGGCCGGTTGGTGCCTTTCTAAAAGCGGACGAACACACTCTTGGTCGGTCGAGAGGGCTCTTTGCTCGTTTTACAGTTCGTATTGATCTTCGGCAACCTCTTACATTGGCCGTAAAAACTGATAATAAGGTCTTTTCGGTGCAATATGAGGACCTTCATGTGATATGCTTTTCCTGCGCTCGTTTTGGGCACCTAGCTGAAAATTTTCTGCATGGGACGGTGTCGGAAAATAGCCCATTGATGAAGGATGTCTCGGGTGGGGATAAACCAACTGTGGCTAATGATGGAATTAATGGCACCACTAAGATCCCCTCTGCACAGGATCGAGTTCCTGGAAAATCTGCCACTCCCAGTGTCGATTTGGCAAAATCTACTTATGCCGGAGAAGTTCCGTCGTATGTGCAGATTCTGTTAGTTGAAGACCCTTCTGTGCCTGGCCCGTGGATGCTGGCGGAAAAACAGAAAGGAAGACGGTCTGGTAAGGAGATTTCCACCAATTTTTTATCTAACTCTTTTTCGTCCTTGTCCAGGTTTACATATATTGCGTCTCCGGAGGAAGGGACTTTATACACCCATGGTGTCTCGTCTGATAAACCCCAGTGTGGTCTGCATCCGCTAAAGAGAACCAAGCCTACCCCTTCTCCTAAATCGGGCCAGTCTCTGAAGTCCTCGGACAACGGGGCCGAAGGAAAAAGAAAGAGCGCCCCAGCTTCGACTTCTGGTGTTCTCGCCGAGCATAAAAAGTCTGACTTATCAGTTCCACCACTTGGGGTTAATAATCAAATCCAGGGTCCAGCACAAGTGCCCCCGTGTCCAAATAAAGTTATTGGACATACAGTAGTTAGTATTCCACATCCGGTAGCAGCTGTTACATCTTCCAGAAAAGAATGTCATTCATCCAAGTCCAATAAACCTAAAGGATTCTTCGTAGGCAACTCTGAAAGGGCCGGACAGCGGGTATGCAACAGTGGTCCTATGGCGGATCCGCCCACAATCGATGATAAAATGGATATGGATATGGGACAGCCACCTGAAGGGGCGATCCCATTGGATCCGGGTGAGCAGCAAGAGCCCTTAATGGAGCTAGAAGTCCGCGGCGACACTGGATAGTATCCTTCTCTTTTTAGTCCCATATTCCTTTCGTTTAATGGATTTACACATCATATTTTGGAACCTTCAGGGTATTAAGAATATGGCTACGTTTGTAGCTCTTAAAGCCCTTATATCAATCCATAAGCCGAACATGGTTATTCTTTGTGAACCTCGCACTAATGGTCTTACTGCAGAACGGATTATCCATAGGATTGGAGATGGCTTTGAGCATTCCTTTAGAGTGGAGGCTCAGGGATTCTCCGGAGGCATCTGGATTCTCTGGAGGGATATATTTTCCGTATCCATCCTGACTATTGATTGGCAGTTTATTCATATTCTGGCATGTTATAATAATTCATTTTCCTTTAATCTCACGGCGTTCTATGGATCACCTAACCCCAAGATCCGCCGCTCCTTGTGGATCAAACTCTCTATGATTGCAGGTTCCACTTTCATGCCATGGATGGTGATTGGCAATTTCAATGCCTTTCTTCGTAAAGAGGACAAGGTGGGAGGGTGTCCTTCTGCGGGGTGCCCTCATTTCTCTAGATGGGTGGATTCTGCTGAGCTAGTTGCATTAGGGTATTCTGGTTCTCGCTATACCTCAGCCAGAGGACGATGTCATGAGCGTATTGATTGGGCATTGGTTAATGAGGCACTCCTAGCTGCTTGTCCCCACAGTGGTGTCAAACATCTCCCGCGAGTCTCCTCGGATCACTCCCCCTTATGTGTCTCCTTTAAGCAGCAGTCTGAATCATCCTTATTATCTCCCTCCTTTCGTTACTACAAGTCATGGGAGGCACATCCCGCGGGTCATCCTGGCTTATGCAGCACTAGAACTATGAGATAGGCCTGGTGGAAGCTACGGCTTCATTAGTAGAACAGATACCTGTCTGGAAGGAACAAATTTTTGGTAATATCTTCCAGCAGAAGAGAAAACTTTTCAATCGGATAGCGGGACTTCAGATTAGTCGGGCTCGGCACCCCTCTCCATATTTGAATACTCTTGAGGTAAAGCTTCGCACTGAATTGGAGGGCGTCCTAGTTAGGGAGGAACTCCTTAAAAGGCAGAATGCCCGTTGTCAATGGATCACATATGGCGATCGTAACTCCAGTTACTTTCACTCTAGGCAGAAAGGAAGCCGTAGAAAAGGCAAGGTTAAGCGTCTTCAGTTGCGGGATGGCAGTTGGTGTTCGGACCGTGTTATTCTCGTGAATGAATTCTCAGCCTATTATTCGGAATTTTTTGGAGCATCCAACAGGGGGGACCATACTGTTTTGGCCCAGTTTCCGATCAAAGGATATTTTCCTTCACTTACGGCATCCCAGACCGTGTTCTTATCCAGGCCTATCGATGACGTTGAAATCAAGTCGGCTCTCTTCGACATGAACCCGGATAAAGCATCTGGTCCGGATGGACTTTCAGGGAGTTTTTACCAACATAATTGGGATATCGTGTCTTATTCATTGCTTTCTTTTGTCAAGCAGGCGTTTGAGGAGGGGGTGGTTCCAGCAGCCGCTAATAAGGGACTTATATCCCTGCTCTCCAAGATACCTATGCCTGAAACTTTTGATCATTTTCGTCCTATTAGCCTTATTAATATTTCGGTTAAAGTTATTACTAAAGTTATAGCTAACAGGTTGAAATTGATTATGCATTCACTCATTTCTTCTAACCAATCCAGTTTTATTCAGGGCCGATGTATCGCTGAAAACATTATTATAGCTCAAGAAGCTCTACACACGATGCGCCTTTGCAAATCTAGGAAGAAAGGCTTTATGGCGATCAAGATTGATCTCGCCAAAGCCTTTGACAAGATGGAATGGGGATTTATTGAAGAAACTCTTCTTGATGCTGGTATTCCGATATTGCTGGTTGCTACGATTATGTCCTCCCTAAATTCAAGTTCCACTCAGGTGCTGTGGGAGGGTCTTAGAGGACCAACAATTCATCCCAGTAGAGGCGTTCGCCAGGGGGATCCCGTTTCTCCCTATTTATTCGTTTTGTGTATGGAGAGGCTCAGTCAATTAATCCATCTAGCAGTGACTGCTGGAACTTGGAAGCCATTAACTTTCGGTAAGAGCCACTTCCCCCTATCTCATCTCATGTTTGCTGATGATCTTATTTTGTTTGCAGAGGCATCCAATACACAAGCTGCGCTCATCAAAGCAATCCTTAGTGCTTACTCAGCTTCATCCGGGCAAACCGTGAGCACAACCAAGTCTCTCCTCTGGGTATCCCCCAATGTGACTGTCGAAAAGGCTGGGGAGTTAGAAGCTATCCTTGGGATTTCTCGGGTTGAAAACTTGGGGACTTACCTGGGTGTGCCTCTACTTCACGGACGAATCTCTAGACTGAATTATGAACCTACGATTCTCAAAATACGGAGAAGGATATCAGCCTGGGAATCTCGAAAAATCTCCATGGTTGGGAGATTGGTATTGTGCAAATTCGTTTTATCAGCAATGCCAGTGTATCAAATGCAAACTTCCTCATTTCCTCTCTCCACTAGTGACCAAATGGATAAGATGATAAGAAGCTTTCTTTGGGGAGGTACATCTGATAATCCCGGACGATCTATGGTCGACTGGAAAAAAGTATGCTGCCCTAAGGATCAAGGTGGCTTAGGATTATGCAGTTTTCGGGAGACCAATAGAGTATTCATGCTCAAACTGGCTTGGGAACTTGTCTCAGCGCAGTCCAGGATCTGGATCACGGTTTTTAGAGCAAAGTATGGTTTGGACTCTGCATTTCCCCATAGCCCCGGTCCCAAAACAGGTGGTTCTCACTTATGGAAACAGCTCTGTAAACATTGGGATCTGGTTCGATGGTGTACAAGATGGATTATTCATGACGGGAGTGTTGTCATGTTCTGGACAGATACATGGGCACCGTTTGATCAGCCGTTATTCCCACACTCTCTCCGACCTCTCTCAATTGGGGACACATACCTCAAGGTGCAGGATTTTTGCACATCCTCCGGAAATTGGGATATGGTGAGGCTCAACACATGGCTTCCTCGAGATGTGGTGTATCAGATCTCTACGCTTCCACCTCCGGATCCTGAAGCAGGAGCTGATGTCCGCTCCTGGTCTCTCTCTAGCTCCGGTAACTTCAGTTACTCCTCGGCTAGGAACAATCTGTTTTATGGGGCGACTTTGAGGTCTGATAAATCATGGAAGTTGCTATGGTCTATAGAGGTGCCGGAAAGTGTGAAATTGTTCCTGTGGAGGGTCGTACACAATGCTCTCTGGACTAATGAAGAAAGGTACAGAAGGCATATTACAGATTTGGATACTTGCCCGAATTGTCCCCTCACGGAATCCATTATACATGTTCTAAGGGATTGCAATTGGAGTAAGGGAATTCGGCTAAGTTTATGCCCCAATCTGCCAGATTTCTTCTTCGATTCACTATCCGCTGCGGATTGGGTGGTACAATGTATTTCTTGCACCAATATCTCCAGTGACTGGCCAGTAAACTATGCTGCAATCTGCTGGAAAATCTGGACTGCCAGAAATGAAGAGATCTTTCAGGGAGTACGTTATTCTACTTTCAATGTTTTATCTTCTATCCGTGCGTATTTTTCTGTCTTGAAACAGGCATCAAACTTCCAGTCCCTTCAGCGTACAAACAGGAATACCGTGCACATTGCCTCAACTTCGGACTCATGGCCACCAAGGAATCGGTTACTGTCCCAGGTCCCTAACAGGAACTATCAGATCTCGGCGGATGCAGCGGTTTCAACGGTTTCTGGAGTGGCAGCTTGTGGTGGGGTTATTTATGATCAATCTGGTGGTTGGGTTATTGGCTTCACGGTTCGTCTGGGGCACACATCGGTGTTGGCAGCGGAGCTCTGGGCACTTCTCTATGGCATCACGCTGCTACATCACCTTGGTATGGCAAAATCTATCATCCTAACTGATAGCATTTGTGCAGTGAACCTTATTGCAGGAACTGATCAAGATTCATCCAACAACGCACTCTTGAGAAGAATCTGGAGGACCTTGGTATGGAGGGGCGATTGCTTAGGGACAGTGCAACACACTCCCCGTACGGAAAATCAGACAGCGGATTTGATGGCGAAAGCGGGTCTCTCAAACAAGGATTCTCTTCTGCATCTATTCTGTTCAACACAGACAAGTCTCAGTACTCCCTTTCAACAACCAGACTGCTGCATTTGCCAATTCAACTCAGGTTTCTGGCAATTGGATGGCTCTGGCCAAAGTGCATTCTCCCAAACTCTTCTTTCCAAGGTGGGTGGAGTACATGATGGTCATTCTGGAGATCACGGAACACATCTGTCTGGCTCCACTCTGGTGCACCATGGGGGGACACCAGGGGATCGACCTCGCTCTCGCACGCAATGGGGGCGGACGGGAGAGGGGGTCCTGGAGCTCAGATGCACTCTCTTGGAGGCACCGGAACCTTGCCACTATACCAGGACGTAATTTCGGCTGTAGAAAGGCCTCCCATCAAATGGGAGCAGCCTATTCCGGCAACGATTCAGCTCACGGGAGACCCTGTTCTTTCCTTCGTTTATGAACCTCCTTGAGGAACTTGTGTATTTTCATTTCAGGCGTCTAGCTTCCTATGTAAAAAAAAACAAATTCGTTGGAATCTATTTTTGCGAAGACAAGAGGGTAATTTCCCACATTATGATGAAGTCCCACATCCTGATCTTATACCTCCTTTATTTGAGACTTCGTCCCCTTGCCTTACTTTGTATCTTTGGTTTACTCTGTTCTGCCCAATAACATTGTGAGCACGATGAGTATAAGCTCCACTCCCCAACTCCCCTTTCTTCTTGTCTGCACTTCTATATTTGTTATGCCCTTCAAGGACACGACATTGACATGTCCCACTTCCTCCATACATTTTGTTGTTGTTTTTTTTCCTCAATCCATTTCTCAATTATTTTAACATCCCTCACGCACTCCACCTTTTCCATGGCGATTGGTGCCTCACTTTTCACCGCCAACCTTTTATCCGCAATAGAAGCCATTAATTCTTGCCGCAAGTGACCAATTTTAACCGTCCTAGACTCCTCTGATGTCTGAATTGTTTGTATTTGACAATATTGTTCCTTTCTGAAATTCACTTACCATTTCATCAACCATTCTCAAGATCTTGGTCAGCTTCTGTCCTAGCATCCTCGCTGCCTCTGTGGGTGTGCTTTGTTCAGCCATTCCGGTCGTTTTTTTTTTCGCCGAAAAATTAAAATATTGTCGGACTACATGCTCCAATACCATGAAGAAACGAAAGATGAGAAATATTTCTCTAAGGGGGGACATTTAGATTAAATCTCCCTCTCAATTATCTCTAATTAACATCTGTCAACCACGGTAGGAAGGTAAGACACACACTTATTAAGTCATATGTGACAGGCTCATATCGATGAGGAGAATTGAACTCATAAATTTTGAGTGCAATTGTCAATCTCAGAACCAATAAGTTAACCCCTCTTAGACATCTTCTCTTTCTTTCTTAATGTCTGTTTTGCGTAGAACTACTACTTCTCCTAGTACTTCTTCTAGTTCTTCTACTACTTATTTTTAGAACCTGTGATATTTTGCGTAAGTATTTAAAAATAATTATTTAAAATTTTATTTTAATTATATATATTAAATTTAACATTAGATTACTAAAATAACCTTTATCTATTTAATTAAAATATATTAGTTAAGGTTAATTTGATCATAAAAATATTTATATTTTGATATTATTACAAAAATGTCATGCTTATTTTTAAGAAGTACAAAAATATCTCATGAGATACTTATTTTTAAGAAGAGAGATTATAAAAATAGAACAAAGACTGGTACTTGTACTACGCAAAATATTCATTTTTTTTAAAAAGTACTTATAAGCATCTCGTGCAAAACAAATTTTTAATTTCAAGTCAAAAAAATAATGAAAAATAACAAAATTTATTGTTGTGATGGTTAATCTATCATAATTTCAATCGTACAATGGGTAAAAAATGTGTATTAATAAGATTACTCTCATTGATAACTTAAAAAATTAATCTTATTCCAGGTCTAATTTAGTATACTATTCAAAGTAATTTTTGATGATATCAAACTTTCCTGTTAAAGAACTTGGCGGGAGCCTTCTCTTTGACTCGAGCCGTCGCTTTTGTACCAAGGATAAGAACACAGGCCTTGTCATAAAATTGATTTGATTAGTGTACTTTGGATGATCGAACAGCTTCCCCAACCACCACCATACAAAAATAAAAATAAAAATAAAAATAAAAAATTGTAGGTTTTCATCTTTTTGGTCAAAGAAGATGCATAATAATATATTGTTTTTCTTAGGTCAGTTTTTTTTTTAAAAATACATGGGGGAAGATAAATAAAAAGACAAAAATGTACAAATAACACATTAACAGCTTCAGATAGAAATCAAGACGGTCAGAAAGAGGTTAATTAGGGATGTTGTCGCGGAGAGACAAGATTCGCATGAGCGGATGGCAACAACCGACTAGGAGCATGAGAGACTGTTTCACCAACTGTAATCCCAGCATTTACTGTTGCATAACTTCCACCGTGAGGCTCGAGATGATATAACTTCAGTTGGTGATCACAATTGTTCAGAGCTTCCTTTGCCATCCTGTCTGCTTGGGCGTTCATTTCCCTCGGAATATGGAGGACTTCAACAGCTAGGGACTGCTTGAGCAGATTTCGGATAGCCTTCAGGATAGGTAAGCCATGTCGGTATTCCTTCGGGTCAGTCAGCAACTGAGTAGCATCCTTACAGTCCGAGAATAGAAAAAAGTTGGCAAAACCATTCAGTGCCGCAAGATTAAGTCCGTGCCAGATAGCCCAAAGTTCTGCAAGAAGAGGGGGGCCATCTTCCAAGATATATAGCAAAAACAAGCCTCCAAGTACCCTGCGGATTCAAGAAATAACCAGCTGCAGCTACTCTCCCACTAGATCTTATCACTGCAGCATCTACAAATAGGCTAAGCTTCGGTGGGATCAGTGCTCTGTTTGATTTTTCCTCTACCAGCTGAGTAGGATAGGCAGTTAAACTCGTCCGTTTCTCATGGGAAAATGCTTGCTTGGTGGAGTGAATAATGGCTCTTATCTGGTAGATACAACTTCCTTCGGATGTAGGCTTTCCCTGGAAGATTTCCATGTTCCTGCAATGCCAAAGAACCCAACAAGTGACAGCAAAACAAAGAGACCAACCAGACACCTGGTTCAGCTGTGATAAGTTCAAAGTTAGCCATAAGAACGAATCTGAAGTACTCTAGAAAGTGGAGGGAAAGATGGTCACCAAACTAGTCCAAACGATTTTAGCTCGATAGCAATCACGCAACACGTGTAGGATGGTTTCACAATGAGCACAAAGATGGCACAAGGAGAACTGAGACAGTCTACGACGAGCCCTCTCAGCATTTGTCCAAAAAATCCCTTTGAGGGCTTTCCAAATAAAAAATTTGATATTCTCTTGAATAGACATACGCCAAAGGTCATCCCAGACTGTTTCATCGGCTGACCAATGATCATTAGCAAGGAAATCATAAGCTGAGGTATTAGAGAACGTACCTGAAGCCGTCCATTTCCAACAGATGCTATCTGGTCCTGCTTCAACAGAGGGCAGCAAGAGAGTGATGATTGCCTCTACTGCTTCCGAGAGGAGCACTTCCTCTAGTTTTGTGATATTCCAGTCACCTGTATCTGAAACAAAGTTAGCCACTGTTAAGGTAAGATCCAAAGCTAATAGAGGGCCTTTTTTCAAAAGGATATAGAGGGCCTTTTGCAAAAGGATCCTGCCAGAAGATAGCAGTGGTCCCATCTCCGACCCTCCAAGCAACACACTGTCTACATAGCGGCAGGAGCTTTTGCAGGGATTTCCAAAGTGGTGAGCCCCGAGGGGAGGTTGGGGAGTTAGTTGGAAGGCATCCCCGAGTGAAATTGTATTTGGCTACAAGGATTTCCATCCAAGGCTTTAAGGGGCTAGCAATGAGCTCCTAAGTTTTAACATTAAAACCAAGTTCATGTCCTCAGATTTTCGGAGGCCCAGGCCCCCAACCTTTTGGGGTTGCAACAAACTTCCCAGCAAATGAGTGACTGTTTTTTGTCCTCTAGGCCGCCTCCCCACAGAAAATTCCGAATAAGACTATTAATTTTCCGACATATGGTTTTTGGGAGACACACCGTCTGCATACAATAGACTGGAAGGGCATTCAAAATGGTTTTGCATAATACAAGTCTGCCAGCTTGAGATATTAATCGCATGTTCCACTTCTGAAGCCTAGATTTCACGCTGCACAATATGTCTTGATGGAGGTCAGAAGATCGGCCATTAACTGAGATTGGCACACCCAAATAATTGCCAAATGAGTGAACTTGTGGGATTCCTAGGGTAGCACTGATAAGGTCAGCTACATCCGGATTTGTATTGTGAGAGAAGTATAATCCAGACTTTCCAGTGTTGACTCTGAGTCCTGAGAAGTCCCCGAAGAGTTCAAGGATGTACTGAATATTCTGTGCTTGTTCCACAGTGGCCTCCGCCAACAGGATAATATCATCAGCATACATTAAGTGAGAGAGAGGCCAGTCAGTTTGTCCAAAGAGAAGTGGCTTCCAGCTATTCTCTGCTACACTTTTCCTTATAACTTATGACAGCCGCTCTGTGCATAAGATAAAAAGGTAAGGTGAAACGAGATCCCCTTGTCTAACACCAGTGGTATGTTTAAAGGAGTGACCTCGCTGACCATTCCAGATTACTTGGAGAGAATTTTTGCTTAATGAAGATTTGATTACCTCACTGAGCAATGAAGGTATCTGTACATCATCAAGTGTGTCTTGGATAAATGACCAACAGAGACAATCAAATGCTTTTGCAAAGTCCAATTTCAAAGCCATAAAAGTCCGTTTTCCTTTGCAGTTGCGCAGTGTATGTATTGCCTCCTGAGCGGTTATGATGCAGTCTGAAATCTGTCTCCCTTTGAGAAAACTGGTTTGGGAAGGGTCAATCAACTGAGGCAAAATCTACTTGAGAGGATTTGCAACAATCTTGGTGATCAGCTTAGCGTTAATGTTAAGAAGAGAGATTGGTCTGAATTGTTCGAAACTGACTGGTTGGTCCACCTTAGGAGTAAGGATGAGCATTCCTTGGTTGATTCAAGGGTGCAGTGCTCAGGATTGGAAGGTGCTCTTGACAAACTCGAAAATGGAAGCAGATAAGACTTTCCAATTATACTGATAAAAGCCAGCCGGAAAACCATCAGGACCAATAGCCTTGTTCGGATGCATATCAAATGTTGCAATCTTAATTTCCTCATCATTCACCTCCATGGATATCAACCTGAGTTGGTCCTCTGTGAGACAGGGGAATGAACCACGTACTGGGAAGGAGTGTCCTGTTTGTGAACTCAAGGCTGGTGGTTCAGAAAAATGGCATTTGAAATACCGAGTTACTTCGAGGGTAAGTTGCATAGTGTTAGAACACCAAACACCAGAAGCAAGGCGGATAGTAGTGGGTTGACTCCTTCTGGGCTTGATCTTGTACCGAGAATGAAATAACTTCGTATTTCTATCTCCCTGTCTGATCTAGTTGGCTCTACAATTCTATCTATTTAGCAGGTCCTCCTGAAAACAAGTTTTTTCTAAATCCATTCGGAGCTCAAGCTCTACGTCCCTTAAGTGTTGTGAGCCTCGGGTTGCAAGGACTTTTTGTAAGCCCTCTAACCTGACCAATGTTCTTCGCTTCCTTTTGTAGATGTCCCCGAAGAAATCAATTTTCTATGAATTCAACCGAACTTGCAGCATGGCCAGAGCATCCACCAGGGGCTCATCATTATTCCACACCAACACGAACCAGTTTTCCCAGAGATCATGGGCTTCCCAAGCCCGTAAATACCTAAGTGAACCAATGGACAAATTTCTGCTATTTTAGCGGCCAACGCCATGATAATTGGTGAATGATCAGATGCTACACGAGCTAGTGATGTACACTGATTCCATCTGAGATGTTTCGCATCTCTTCATTGACTAACACCCAGTCAAGACTTTCATGGCATAGCCCCCTAGCCCATGTATATCTAAGTCCAGTGAAGCCACAAGGTTCCATATTCAAATCAGAGATCCAATGACTGAAGTGTCTGCAACCTTTTGATCTTCTCACACTGCATTTATCGGAAGATGAAAGATATGCATTAAAATCGCCCATTGCAATTCAAGAACTATTTTCAGCCGAAGGAAGGGTAGCAAGTTGATGCCAAAGCGCTCTCCTGACCTGTGGGACTGGGCTACTGATAAGCACCTAATTAGGGCTTATTTCATGCTACATTTTAGTCCATTTCATTCCCCAAATCACAAGATTTTAGCTCAAAACATGCTCATTTCCACTTTTATTAGAACTTGGGTACATGTTTTATGTTGTA
>JAOYMZ010062270.1:0-12896 GCA_025802335.1 Pinguicula primuliflora
TGTATACACAAGGTTCCTCTTCGCTTTGGATGAGCCCGAGGTGTTTAACCTCATCATCAAAGCGCTTGTTCCAACTCTTTGATGCTTGCTTCAATCCATAAATGGATCTTTGAAGTTTGCATACCTTATTACCATTCTTTGGATCTTTAAAACCTTTTTATCGAGGACAGAATCGTAAATGAATCTTTGAAGTTTGCATACCTTATTACCATAAATGGATCGAGGACAGAATCGTGTAATCGGAGAAGAAAGTGACTAAATGTCTTATACAGAATCGTGTAATCAATCAATCAATCCTTTTTGTCGGGGACGAAATCGAAGAAGAAAGCGACGTTGGCAACTATATTATGAATGAATAAGGAGTAGGTTTCTTGTTGTTGTTGCATTTAGTTACGAGAATAATTATCATAATTGCATCATTTTAGTTGTTCAATATCACAACATAATATGAAAAGATGCACTATGTTAATGAAAAGACGCAATACGTGCAGATTATGAAAAGACTACATACACAGTCAATGAAAAGTCTACACATGTCGAGTGGTGTAGATCAATTCTGTACTGCCCTCATTGCAACTATACTACTTCTCTATGTTTATAGCCCGTAACCAAGTCATAGAACAACTTGAATCAATCCGAAGATCCTTCTTTTGGGAAGGGAAAAGCAGTAAAAAAAGAGGGCATTGGGTTTCATGGGATAGGATATGCCAACCGAAAAAGATGGTGGGCTAGGTATTAGAAAGTTGAAAGATATGAACTTGGCGTTGTTCGGAAAATGGGCAGGGCTACTATTAGAGGATAGAAAAGATGGGGTGTGGAGAAAGCTTATAAAATCCAAGTATAAGCATTAGGGTGATGTCAAGATAGGTGACTGTAGATTATTAGCAACAAGAGTTAGTGAAAGGGAGAATGATCCGAGAGCTTGAGATAAGAGGTTAAAACAAACTAAGTGATGGCATTGTGTACAAAAAACAGCAAGTGCAGAGTGGTTTAGGGATATAATGAAGTTGAATGTAGGCAATGGTAAACATGTTAGGTTTTGGGAGGATACTTGGGTAGTAGAGTCACCTTTGAAACAGAATTTTCCGAGATTATGGAGGTTAGATGTCATACAGGGCAAACATGCTGCTGACTATGGGAAGTGGGTAGATGAGAGGTGGGTGTGCGGATGGAAATGGCAAAGAAGGTTATTTGAGTGGGAAGAGGACGAGCTTCTAGAACTCACTTCAATTCTATCTTTTGTTATTATGCAGGAACATTTTCGAGATGGTTGGAGATACATTGAAACTTCTTCAAGAAGATATGAGTCCAGGAGAGCCCTCCAAATAATGCAAGAGTAACAAGCGATAACTGTAGATGAGGATGATGCTGAGGAATTGAATGCAGTATGGAGTAGTATCATCCCAAAGAAGGTCCCCATCTATTGCTGGAGGGCATTGCAGGGCAAGTTACCAACCAGAGTGAATCTACAAAGAAGAAACATTATTCACCATGAACAACACATTGACTGCATACTGTGTAAGGCAGCTCAGGAAACAGAGGACCATCTATTCAAGCTATGCAACTTTAGCAGAGACTTGTGGACCCTTCTCATGGATTGGCTCCAGGTAAACAGTACCCCTGGACCTCGACATATATATGTTTACGAAACCTGTGATCATTGCTTGTGATAACTGGAAGATGTTCTGGTCTGTTTTTGTTTGGATACTGTGGGGAGCTAGAAATGCCATACATTTCAGTAACGCTGTGATATCTCCATTAGAATTGTTGAAGAAAATGCAGGTCCACACGTGGCAGTGGGTGAAAGCAAATCAGACCTTGTCTTGCTATGGAATTGGGGAATGGTTCATACATCCCTTGAACTGTTTACAAGGCTGATAACATCTCTTTTGTTATGTATTGGTTTTGGTAAATAGGTTGTTCGCGTAAATGTAATGTAAAGTATGTATAACTACTCTTTTGTTTTGGTTTGAGCAAGTTATATAAATTTGAATTTTCCCAAAAAAATGGTTTTCATATCGAAACCATCGAAGAGGAAAATAAAGAATATATGAACATAATTTCATATGAAAATGGGCAAAAACTCATTCATAAAAAATTGCAATCTTTCCCTTTCGGAATCTATTATACAACTATGAGGATATTAGAAGTGCACTCAGTTTCTATCCCATATTTGCAATTCTCTATCTGGCATGATCGCCTTGGGCATTCGGAATCAAGGATAATGAGCCGAATCATTAACTTAATAAGAATGTAGTTGAGATTACTACATTGTTTAATATGAATTATATAATTACTAGTATGTACCTTAACTAAAATAATTATAATTGGTGAACAATTGAAAATTGATATATACAATGTTGGAACTGATTTTTCAATACCTAGTTGAGTGCTTACACTCACATGTGGTGTAAAATTGGTGTCAAAAGGCGGTACTAAAAAGTGGTGGTATTAGGTGTATAATATTTCTTCGAGTGATGCTATAAGACAACCTCCTTTTGACACCCCTTTTGTACCTCTTATGAGGTGTCAGCACCAAATTAGATAAAATATTGGGCTGAATTTTTCAACATTCAATTGGGTACTGACACCTCATGGAAAGGTGCAAAAGAGGTGGCTTATAGTATTTTCGCATTTCATCCCTTAGAGACATATGACTCCCCTAACAAAGCACTCACATTGTCGAAGTCCATACCATTTTTAACGATCGGGGAACATTTGGAGGGTAGTCATCATGATGAGATGAGAATAATAATTGAACTCATAAGTCACATGTTCAAATTCACTCGACATTACCTATAAAAAAAGTCATCATGATGAGATACGAACTCGACATTACCTACTCGTAAGATGATAAGAATTGTGACATATAAGTATTATACATGCTACTTTTGTACGAGGCTAAGATCAAAATAATCATCAAAAAAGGCCAAACTATTAAAACTATTTAATGCTCTTTAATTTTTTTGAATTGCCAAACTTTTTTTTGCGATTTTATTAGCTTCCCACTCCTCCTTTATAAATTCACATGTTGCATCTCCCTCCCTCCATTAAATCAACAACAGTCATAGCATGGTCCTCACCTCCCACTCTTATGGCCAAACTAATGTATAATTCAAACTTCAACTCTATTGTATATATTCAACTTTCAAATGGTCCAACACTTTCTATTTGCAAGTATCAATATACTAGTAATCTAAACATACAACAATGTAGGTACCACACTAATAAAATATTGGACTAGATGTCTCAAACCAAAGCCAAACTATGATATAATATTAAAATTCAACTTCAATTTTAATTCGGTCAACTAGATATTTGTTAACTTTAAAATGGCAGAAATTTTCCAATGTCGTACCTTAGGTGTCGGATTAGGTGCCAGACGGGGGAAAATGGCCGGGAAATGGCCGGAAATCGAGCGAAAATCGACTGGCGCAAGAAGAAGAAACGTCAGTGACTACAATGGTGATGGAAAACCGACCAAAAAATGAGTTGCGATTGCCAATCGTGGTTGTTTTGATCATGCCCAGCCACAGTTGTCTCCTTCAAGGAGGAGCAGGAGAAAACTGCCAGACCGGTGCCTGAAAAAGTGCGACAATTGCTCGGAGAACCTTCGTTATCGTTTCTTCTTCTTGCACCAATCGGTTTCCGCTCGATTTCCGACTGTTTCTCGACCATTTTTCTCCGTCCGGCACCTAATTCGGTACCTAAAGTCCGGCATTGAAAAATTTCGGTTTAAAATGGTCCAAAACTTTCAATTAATAATTGTCAACGGTTTAAATCTTTCTATTTATAAGTGTGTGTTTTCCTTATTCCGGCGGCGGCAGCTACACATATCCAAATGCAGCGTGAAATGAACCTGGCCCGAAATCCATCGTGTCAAGAACCCTTCCTTAAACAACGCAAATCTCCAATACCAAATAAAAAAATCAGAACATTCCGCACGACGTCATCGAGGGCCGCCATCAGTATCACCGTCATTTTCGTCCTATCGGTTTCATTCGCCGTTTACTCCGCCACGCGCCGCGGACCAACTCACGACCCGACCCGATTCATAAGCCATTCCGTCCCCCAACAACCGCCGACCAACATCTCCCACATCGCATTCGCCATCGGCGGTTCCGCGGCGACATGGTCGGCACGTGGAGCGTACGCCGCCACGTGGTGGGTCACCAACTTGACGCGTGGCTTCGTGTTCCTGGACGAGGAACCGGACAGTAACAGCACCGCGGCGTTCAAGATCCCCCACCGCGTTTCCTCGGACTGGTCCAATTTCCGATGCACCGTCGACTCGCCGTCGGCGGTCCGTCTGGCTCGCTTGGTGGTGGATCTGTTCTCGGTGGGGATGGAGGACGTGCGGTGGTTCGTGATGGGTGACGACGACACGGTGTTCTTTCCGGCGAATCTAGCGGCGGTGCTGTCGAGGTACGACCACCGCCTGCCGTACTACGTTGGCGGGATCTCAGAGAGTGTGGAGCAGAACGATGTGCATACGTACGGCATGGCGTACGGCGGCGGCGGTTATGCGATCAGTTATCCACTGGCGGTTGGGCTCGTCAGTTTGATGGACGGCTGCTTGAATCGGTACCATTATTTCTACGGCTCGGATGAGAGGGTGTGGGCTTGTATATCCGAACTCGGTGTGGGACTCACCAGAGAATCAGGATTTCATCAGGTGATGAATTAAAAACAATTTTATTTTTGGTAATTGGTTATTTTAATTGATATAATCAAATTAAATCAGATCTAATCTGCGATTGTTTCTACCATTTTAACATTTCTCATTTAAAAAAATTGATAGGATACAAATAGAAAAATAGAACTATAAGGAACATTTTATAAAAAATCCATTAATTGGTACCTCAACAGTGAGAGGTGCAAGAAACGATACTGAAAAGATACAACTTAATTATAAAAAAAAACATTTTACCAAAAGTACGAGTAACATTTATGATCTGTGGGGGCCACCAGAAATAGCCAGATTTTTGAAGAAAAATAGCTGAATGAAGAAATGGTTGTGGCTACAATTAGTCAATCTTTGAGTTGCAAACACATCGGATTGGATCAAAAATTCGTATTTTTTTGGATTAGGATTTTAAAAAACAATAATCATAATCAATTTATTTAAATTGAATTATTTTAATCGAATTTCGGATACAATCGTACGCAATTGTGAAGCAAATTTGATTTTCAAAATGTTAATAAGATATTGATCTTAAAATTGTGAATCAAATTGGATTTTCAATTTGCCCCAAATTTCAACTCTAAGAAGACAAGAAGTTTTGTTTATCGGTTCGACCTTCTGTTCAGTGTTTGCAATTAGGGTAGGAGATGAGTGACAATTTTAAGTTTTTTAATTTTAAATATAATTTTAATTAAATTATGAATAATGAAATTTTTTGGATGACCAAGATGACATTAGTCTAGTGGTGTGAGTGTGTGTAAGGTCAAAGGTTCGAATTTTGGTACCACTCAAAAAAATATATTTAAAAAATACAACAGTATAAATACATTCATTTTCTACAAGATTTCTTGTACTGGTTTTCTGTTTGTTGTTCTTATTCTAAGAGATGTCAAATTTGTCAATTATCTATCCAAATAACTACGGGGAGAAATATAAAAAAATTATTCGGATCGATTCGGATAACCAATCGGTTATTCGAAATTTTGCACTAAAATCCGAATCTGAATCCGAAAAAATCCGAACCGAACGGATAAAATCCGATCGGTTCGAATTCAGATTCGGATTTTCGGATTTTTTTTTCACCTCCTAATCAACCTCATGATCATGGTTTAAATCTAAATAAAAGAGTAAAAATAATAAGTGATGAGGATTTTTTAATAAATGTTATTAATAATATAAAAATTTAAATTGCGACTGATTCCGTAGTTTCTCATGCCGAATATATTTAGGAATCGGCCATAATCTTTCATTTTGACCCCCGCAACACACCGTTTAAGATTATGATTAAGTTTGTTGCTCTTAAAATGTTTATTTAATAGAATTTTAGTTTTTTGGGCAGCGAAGCTGCCGAAACCGAAATCCATGATCGATTCCGACATCGTTTTGACGTTAGAATTCCAAAACTGGTCTTACTTTTTTTTTTCGGCGACCAAAAAGTGCCAAAAAGACCACAGTATCAATAAGTTGGTTGAATAAGTTAGTCACCTATCATTACTCATAGAAGAGCCACACCTTGTACATTTGTTAGAAAGTTGTATTATCCATCCCATCCCAATTTTACTAGATATAACTTAAAGAAAAATGCTATTTGTACCTACTTTATTTACACTATTTGTTGATATTATGATGTGTCAGCAATCATAACCACAAAAAAATAAAAGAATTAAATATAAATAACAAAACTTGTAGTTATGATTTTTACATCACAATATTGATAAATTATATCAAATAAGTGTATATGAGTAACATTACCTTAATTTAAATTGAGTAAAGAGCTAGTTAGGGCAAGCGGAGAAATTTTCTGAGGCTTATGTTTGTCATTTTCTTATATATAAAAAATTTAGAAAATGATATTTGTACAATTTTTTTGACACAGTTGTTATAAATCTAATGATGTGATAAAAAAATGATGTGATAACAATTTTAACTAAATTTTTTGTATTATTTATTTTTATTTATTTTTTAATTATGATTCTAATTATTGACACATCTGCTTAGTATTTTGATACAAGTACCCCGCCCAACAGTTTTAGATATCCCAAAAAAAAGTATGAGTAGCATCATAGTTGCAGAGTGAAGCTACACATACAACACACAAACCGAATGTTCTGGCCGAAGAGAGCAAAACACTAAACACAGAAACACAGAAACACACACACCAATATTAATATGTGTATTTTTGTGTGGGGCCTACCACCAAAATACAAAGAGTTCCATTTTGATTCGATTTGTTGTTTGTTCGCGGAGCATTTCCCTTAAGTTGCATCCCTTTTTCGATCATTTTCTTGCTTCTAAAACAAAAAATTCAAATCCGCAGTTGACAAAATTTCCTTATTCTTCAGCTTGACATAAGAGGTGACCCTTTTGGTTTCATGTCTGCACATCCATTGTCGCCCCTAGTTTCGCTTCACCATCTTGAAGCAGTGAAGCCATTGTTCCATAACCAAGCGCAGCTTGATTCGTTGAGAACCCTCATGGGAGCTTATGAGGTGGATCCATTGAGAACTCTGCAACAGTGTTTCTGCTACAATCGCATGCTAAAATGGTCCATTTCAATTTCTTGGGGTTATGCTGTGCAAATTTATCCCAAACTAATCCCCGCACACGAGTTGGAGAAACCATTGCAGACTTTCCAGACATGGAGAAGCTCGAAAGATGGGCCTTTCACATTCAGCACACGGCCCATGAGTACTGATATTTGCCAACAACCGATCATCTTCTACTTGGACTCCATATTGGAGGATTCTGGTTCTGGTACTACCACAACGACATACGAGAATATTATGAATGTGACAGGGGTAAAGGACTGTACGCGTAGCTATGACCGTGCCATGGCTGTCCAAACAGTCGTTTTGTTGGCTCCGAAAATGGATGCTCACCGGTGGGATCAGGTTCGTTTTTTTTTTGTCGTTTCTTATAAGTTGGCTCATACGCACACAAAGGTGACTCAAACCCATGGAGTTGGGTCTGTTTTCATTGTAAGATGACTAATGATCAGATTACATGTTCTTAACGAATTTACAGAGGATTCGGAGACATTGCTGCGAGATCGATGAAAGTTCAAGTCCACGAGCCATGAGAATTGATATTAGAAGGTGTAAGGAGTCAGAAAGCATAAGCATTTGAGTATTGTTACATTGAAGACAAACTGTTGGACATCATACTATAGTAATAATTACAGTAGTATACATAATATTATCAAAACAAATATCTCGTTCTTTAATTTGGAAGAGCTACTTTCAGTTACATACACAAAACAGTTGATATCACACAGATTCAAGACCACCATGGATTCTCCCCTGTTCTGAAATCAGTTTCAGTCCACGGTACAAACAAAACCTTCCCATCATCAACATCAGCATGAACCAAGGCCAATGACTGCACTCAAAAGCACATTGAACATCATCAAAAGAAAAGGGTGATGAAATTATAACCATTGTTTCGATAAGCTTGCGTTTTTCCAGCTTAATTTGGAGAATTTATGTGCTTACCAAAGGTGCAGGTCCTCTAACAACTTTTCCCTGATTGTTGTATTGTGATCCATGGCATGGGCATAGGAACTTGTTTTCAGCAGAGTTCCATGGGACAACACAACCAAGATGGGTACATACGGCATTGATTCCATAGGTAGCCAGTGTCCTGTCATTCTCCACGACAAGGTACGTCGGATCGCCCTACATTCGGATGGAGTTTTGTTAGTTCATGGACAACTTGTGCTAGCCAATAATGTTCTTGTCATTAAACAATGAATGAGATGAAATGTAAACATAACCTTCAGTCCCTGAGTAAGTGTGCGATCACCTGGCCCATGGTCTTTGAGCCATTCCTCTGCAATAACGTCGTTGCCTAACTTGTCTTTGGCAAGGGTACCACCACCACCGCCTCCGCCACTGTCGTTTGTTCATTAATAAAGACTGGTTATTATATACATCACAGGAGGAGGAGTAATGTCAATAGAGATGGTGCCTTCAAAGCCAACTATATAGAATCACGTTCCCACAATTGGGAAAACAGAGAAAGGCTAGTCTTAAGCACCCTTGTTCAGAGGAATTAACCTAACTTCACATGGAAGTTCACACCAAGCAAGAAAGTTAAGGCCAAAAATATCAAGCAAGAAAGCTCAGCATTCTTATTATAACACTCAAGCATCCACCAGCAGGATTTTCAGCATTGAGCTCAATGTCTCAACTATAAAATGAATAATGCTACTTGTACCTTCAACTTTAACCCACTTTCATAAACCCCTTATATAACAACGATCACACCCACCCATCAAAAAATAAGTGTGGTTGTGATGGGTGGCATGGAAGGACGTTTATGAAGTGTGCCAAAGTTGAGGGTACCCTTCCAATCATGTTGAGTATCGGTACTAACACATAGAGATCTATCTCATTTCAATTTATCCTAAATCTGGAGATCGAATCGTTTCAATCGATAGCAAATCAGGTCACTCCATTCTCAAACACTAAGAATCCAAACTCAAACACAGAAACTATGTGAAATTTAAGGAGAATCAGAGAACACTACTAACCCAGGAGGTACGAAGAAGTATGTGTACGGATACAACATTCCTCCCACTGGCAGAGAAAGAGCACCCAGAAGCAGCAGATTCATGAGCTCCCTCTTTCCCATATCCGGCACGCGGTCGGCCGGAATGCTCGTCGCCATGCACCTCACATTCATCCTCTTATCCTTTAAGTTATTACCGCATTTCCCACGAGCGACGACGCGCGACGAAGGTTGGCTCCTTCCATTCGCGCTGGAGCATAACTGGTAATTGAAGCGACAGAGCGTGTTAACATAAACTATTGAGAGTGAATAAAAGCGCGGTTCCTGGTTCAAAGAGATCGTTTTTTACCTGAGAAGGGGTGGCAACGGCGGAGGACAACGCCGCGGAGGAAGCCATCGGAAAACAAAATCTATCTGTGGGTAAAGTGTTGGGTTTAGTGGGCAGATGAGGCGGTACTCGAAATTTGGCGACCACAGGTTGCCGGAGGATAAGAGTAGACCATTACTCGTACCAGCCACACGTAAAGATAATGGAAATATGCTCACATATGATTTTACTTGCATGATTTTTTTTTCGATTTGATAACAATAATGGAATGTTTGCAACGGTTTATTAAAGCGAGAAATTTTCTCTCTTGCAGGACTATAACTTGCAGGGCAAATGCTTAAATGGCTGGATAATAAATGTTGTCCGCCAGATCTTAATCCAAAGGACCATATTCATCAGTCAATTTAATGAGTCACGTGACTCATTCACTTTTCTGATTTCTTCACCTACACCAAAGCAATCACCTCCATCCTCTGACACCAAGCCGGCGAGAAGTTCCGGTGGTTCGATGGAGGAAATAGCAGTGTCGAAATAGCTTGGAAGTTCGACCGATTGTGTAGCAGCCAGCGTGAATATTGTCGGCGAGATGTGGATACAGGCTTAGATAGCGACGTGATGGGGGGTCGGATGGAGGTGGGTTTCAGACGCTCGATGCGTGGCCGATGGCAGTTCTGCCGCCGCAGGAGGCAAACGGAGACCGTGAAGTAGCGGCAAGGAACTTGCTTCTACTGGTTTTCAATGTTTATCACTTTGGAGTCGGGAAGCGTCGTTGGGTATTGGTCGAAAATTTGGGCCGAGAGTGAGATGGAGATGGGAAGCCAAGATCTATATGTTCCGTGAGTGAAGATGGGTCGCCAAGATCTGATTCTGGTACTTCCGGGCAATCTTGATTGGAGAAAGGAGAGGATGGAAGAATTGACCAACATGAATTGAATAAGTCTGTTGTCCAAAGAATTTGCTGGTATTTTTGGAAAGGGAGAAGACATCGTGCGGCGGCAGCAACTTCACGTGACCCACTTTAAGATGTATTGAATCTTGGCTGTCGAATATTTATTGGACGATCAAGATTAATTGTCCACCATTATAAGAATCTGTCCAACAAACAATGGTCCAACAAGAGAAAATTTCTCTCAAATGTAAGCCACATTAGGAGGTACTCATCTCATCAGTTGAGCTATTTGACTTTGATAACCATACAAATATTTACATAGATTTATTCTCTAATCCATCAGTATGGGATCTAAATCATTTCATGTAAAAACGGTTTCTTGCGGCAGATGTATCTCCTCCTTACAACAAATGCTATTGTCATAACCAAAGCCACTATCTTTACTTGAAATTCATCTGTGTCAAATTTATTTCTGTAGCTGTAGATGATGAAATAGTTGCCAGTATTGGGAATTTGTTGATACGCAACACTGAGGTTGCGAATTTTTTTACCATCAAACATGTATTGGGCAACATTGAGGTTGCGAATTTCTTTACCATCAAACATGTATTATTAATACTACTGCAGCCATACAAAAATTTACCAGGATTTTTCTTTCATCCATCACAATGGGATCCAATCAACACATGTAAACCAGCTTCTTGCTGCAACTGCTGCAGATGTATCTCTTCCTCACAACAAAAGCTAGTGTCATGAAGCAAAGCCGCCATCTTGGCTCTGCGTATACTGCCACCACCTTCCCCTTGCAGCAGGGACAGGCACCCCCTGCTGCCTCCCTCCCAAGCTCTTCTCTGTAACATCGCAAAATATATGCATACAATGCATCTCTTGCGCTGGTCTTTTTTTTTTCAGAGAATGATCTGATGTATTGTATATCAGATATGTTTATATATATATATATATATAGTTATTACCTTAGAAGTCTCAATCAACGGAGCAGGACTAGCTTACTTTGAAGTAGTTTCATCAGGATTGGATCTCTGCGAGGCAGGTCAAATTTTCTGTATCTGGATTCTTCTTCCCTATTTTCTATCAAATTCACATGCATCTCATAAGTGGGTTTTCAAGTGAACGCTACATTTTTGTAAAAGAAGAGCCGTCTAGAACTCAAAAACGGGGTTAAAATTTTACACATATATTCAAAATCAAAAGTCATGCAGACAGAGGCAACTATAAAACTATACCTTTGGAGCAGAGATATCTTTAACACCAATGATTAAGAGGTAACAACTGGATATTTTTATGTGAAAAAGTTTGCAAATTTTATGTTTACGAATCACATTAGCATGTACGCATATTGAAATGAAATGCTTAAGCCTGCAGATTCTGTCACTTTACATAAATCTATGCAGACTTCTTTCTCCTCTCAACAATAGAATTTGAGAGGGAACTGGGTTTCAAGTAAATTTCACCATTGCGGTCCATTTCTCTTGCACAAAAATGACCAAATGCGTGGAGAAAAGAACGAAAAACATATATTATCTTCAACTTTATAGAGATTTAATAAGGAGAACCGTATGGGAAACCTAAGCAACATCATTGAGCAAAATCACTTTGGATCATAACCAGCAATATCAATCAAGCACCTGCCCCTCGACGTATACCTAGTCAGAGTAAGCATAGCTTGAACCTCAAAGGTCAGAGATTAGAACGTGTTGTCAACACATCATCTATGTTCAAAGGGTTAGCCGAGCCTGATTAAAGCCAATATAATAGCAGCAAAATCAGGGACTAAGATTGTTTTTTTTACATTGGCTTGGAATCGTTCATGGCATTGAAGATTGTTGTTTGAGCTCGAGGATAACCTCGTACTGCAAGGCATGTGCAATGTAATTAAATCAATGTCAATAACTTAAATCCCAAATTACAGAAATCCAATAACTTAAATCCCAAATTACAGAAATCACAGATAAGAAAAAAGGCCATGTTTTTTCAGAAATTACCGCAGCAACCAGCTTCTTTGATAGATTATAATTTTCTTCCATAAGAGTCTCAATCTACAAGGATAATACAAAATACTACTTAGCATTTGTAGTGCCTAATATTTTGGGTAACAGAAAGAGAAACACTATTTAGCATGCAAGAAACGGAAGAAAGCAGGAGAACCTTACCTTCGTCTGAGCATCAATGTCAAAACTTCTAGAATTATTATTCGGGATGGAAGATGAGGCATCTGTTGTTTTGCTACCATCCTGTAACTGTTCAAACATCTTATAAAGCAGCAAATTCACCAACCTGAATTAAATAGTAAACATGAAAACAGACAATCAACTTCGCAATGCTACCTGAGACTTTAAAAAATCAACTGATTCGACAAGATAGTCGACTTTTTGCACCAAATCTCTTTGGTCTTCATTTGGGACTGTGATTCTCTCAGCCTGTCCTTCTTCCAGGACTTTTTCCTTTACAACAGGAGGTACATTAGA
>JAOYMZ010062281.1:0-12895 GCA_025802335.1 Pinguicula primuliflora
GAAGCTTTTTTTCTAATTTTTTAGGATTAGGCTATTGTAAAACTATGTAATCTTTACAACCATTATCAATAAAAGTACTCCTTTCGGGGCAAAAAAAAATTGAATGGAAGGGAAGGAACAATAGAAATCTGGATTGTGGGCTTCTCTTTAGCACTTCACTGTTTTTGTTTTGCCAATTTTGTTCTGCAATAAATAGTTGAAAAACAGATTTTAGTAACTCTCTATTTGAATTGCTCTGCAACTTATTAGATTTAGGCTTTTCTTTTTGATTTTATTTCAACGGCGCTCTTCTCTAAGATGTGAACTTGTCAGAAGGATGACCATCACAAGAGAAAGCAGAAGGATAGCTAGAGTCTCCCAATTGTATGAGGCAGACCATGGATTGCATTGAAATGGGCATCCAAGTTTGTCAATAATTTCATTTCACAGAGCCAGTTTGGGAATGCTCTACCTTGCTAAAAAAAAAAGTTTGGGAATGCTCTAATCTTGTTCAACTGGAGAAAAAACTTCTTAAGATTTGCCAATCTATAGCCCATATTTGTCGGCAGGAACATTATGTTGTTAAAGCTTGCATCCAACTCAGTTAATGACCTTCATTAAGAGTAATGAGGCTAGTTAGAATCAATGCAAATCACATGAAATGCTGATGGGAGAAAGGCTAGATAAATGCTCTTGGTTACCTGAGACCAGAGATGATCTTGGGGAGTTTCGTTAGTTTCTCTATTGCATCCCACATTGGAAAAGAGAAACAAAATTTTTTAGTTTATATACATTCTAATTACCTTAAGATTATTAGTTGTTGTGAGAAGGGTCCAATTATTATTAGTTGTTATGTATAATCAAAAGAATATATACATGTGTCATTATAATTAAGACCACACATATTTTGAGGGCTTGGAACCACTATAATAGGCGAGGTGGTGTATTCGAAGATGAAGAGGCGAATCACACATATACCAAAGATTTGTGCGAGGGTAAATTAGTAACTTCAGGTCATTTTTCAAATTGGGCCAACATTTGGATCAGCTAGTAAACAAGAGATTGTTTTTTTGTGTCCAATCTCATTCTGAAATTAGTGTAAATTGTGATTTACACTCTAAGTTAATGCAAAGTTAATTATTAGGCTGGAATTAAAGTAAACGGATCCTAGAGGAATTGCCGACGTTGAATGGAATCGGTGAAGAAGATAAGCTATGTAGGACCAATTAATCTAAACTGTCGGATTGAATACGTTGGTTCTTTTTTTTTTTGAATACGACGGTTCAGATTGGTTGATCCCGGGTGGTAACGATTTGTCCTAAATTTATTGTCCAGGATAAGAAGGGGACTCTCTTATTCATATATCTAAAGTTCGGTTTTGATATGTTCATAAGAGAGTTCAGAATCAGTATGAATTTTTATTCCGATGATCTCAATGTCTAGTTAGGTTTTGAGTTACGTTTTTAGAACAGTTAATCTATTTTTACGGTTTTAAAATTTTCTGATATTGAAATAGTAATAATCAAAATTTGTGATCCTTTTTGAAGTTTTGTTTATATATGATTTTTTTAGCAAAGCATTGTTTACATATGACTATTACATGATCAGACATTCACTTTACGACGGATATGAAAAGTGCCAAAAATAGAGTGGATGAATTGGATACACTATACATCGGATGCATTTTTTTAAAATACAACTGAGGGTTATGCGCCAAAATTACAAAGATTGTCGTGATCAAAATACAAGTATTGCCATGATCCTTCAGGAAGGATCAAGAATAACGGGATAGGGTGTTGGGGTCTCTGCAAGCTCTGTAAGGCCGATGGATGGTTCGTGATAGGGGCATGAGTGCTGTCTAAATGCATCTGGCACAACTGCAACTGCACGGTTTGGACGCACCACTTGCTGCATAAACATAGAATGCTGCTGTCGGGTATTTGTCGGCCATGAACTAGGATTTGTTCTGGCTCCCTGCCAGCTCGGAGTAAGAGGCATCAACGGATCCTCCTCAAATACAACTGTGGCATTCATAGCCAGACCGAGACCTCTTTTGGCTAGCAAATCCGTCAGCTGATTCTCGGCTCTGGGGATGAACTGAATACACATCTCGTCGCAGCTGTTCATGGCCTTCCGAATCATTCGCACTGTGGAACTGCGATACACATTTTCCTCCCTCCCCGTGAGCAGGTTTATAGCTGCAGACCGTCAGACATGATCTTCACATTCACAATGTTCCTGTCTGAAATGATTTCCACACCCCTATGTATAGCTCTTAGTTTCGCCAGTACCACCGGGCAAACACCGATCTGTGCTACAAATTTCGGTGACCCATTTTACATTTGAACCCCATAGCACTCCCTCGATGGCAGCTACTAGAGAAGGCTGAGCTACAGCCGCATCCACCGAAAGCAGGAAGTCAAAGGATTGGCCTGTTGGTGCTAGTTGCACTTTAGGACAGAAAGGCAAGTCTCTAAGCGCACACTCCTTCAGTTGATTGTGGCCTGCAAGATTGTAGAAGATCCTTTGGTTTTCATTAAACAAACATGTTATGCTGGCTTGTAGGGACGCCAGAGAGGTCTCCTTTCCCTGGAACACCAGTTGGTTCCTCGCAGTCCATAGTCGCCATATTGAGATTGCAAAAATGATTCACCAGCAATCTGCAGACGAAGAGGCAGTACGGTTAGTGTGTAGCCAGGTTCTGTGAGAGTGAGTGCACCAGAATTGTGCAAGTAAATTGTGGCTCATGGTGAGCCACACCTGCCTGCTGTGTATATAATCCCACAGAACATGCAGAATTGTTTCAGAATCATTACAATGTGGGCATATGGGAGAGGGGGCTATCTTCCTGCGGAATCATTCGGCATTTGTCCATAAGCAGGCCCGAGCGGTTTTCCACAGGAAGAGCTTGATGTTTTCTTGAACTTTCAGAGCCCAAATTGTGTCCCATAACTCATCTATGGGGTTTAAACGATCAATGGTAATATGTAACAGAGCCGACTTAGTAGTAAGCTTCCCTGATTCAGAAGGTTTCCACACGAGTCTGTCTTTATCTACCGGGGAGGCTGAGATGGGTGTGCTAATGATCAGATCCACCACCACTCCAAGCAGCCAGTATCTCAGTTTCTGCTCATCCTAGCTTGATTGGAGGCATCCGAAATCTGCAATATTCATGGTTAGAATATCATCAGTCGGAAAATGTAAAGCAAAAGTTGAGAGGTTTGTAGTGAATGGACCCCAAATATCTTACCAAAAGCGGATATTGGACCCATTTCCTACTAACCAGACACTCCCTGAAATGATGGTATCCCGCAGTTTGACGATTGCATGCCAGATGGGTGACCCTGTTGGTCTGGGTGTAACCTGTAGGAGGTCCTTCCCAGAGACACCATATTTGGCTTCAAAGATTCTTGTCCAGAGTGTGCTTGGGCCTCCAATGAGCGTCCAGACCACTTTACACATTAGAGCTTTATTGGTGTCCTTATACTTGTTGAGACCAAGGCCCCCTCTGGACTTAGGTTGACAGCACTCATCCCAGCGGATTAGAGGACATTTCTTCCTCAACTCAGAGTCACCCCAGACAAAAGACCTTGTAACCTGATCCATCGCTGAACAGGTGCTCATAGGCAGGAGACTAGTCTGCATCTGGTACACAGGTAAGGTACATAGACCAGATTTACTCAAGACCAGTCTCACCGCAAAGGATAGGTTTAAGGAGTTCCATTTCTGAGATCTGGATTTCATCTTGATGATCTGCAACTCATAAGTATGCTTATTAACGCGCCCGTGGATGATAGGCAACCCCAAATAGATTTCAGGTCCTCCACCCTCTGAATACCAAGGAAGTGTTCAACTTCCATCGAAATGGCAGCCAGAGTGTTTGGTGAAACCCAAAAGACTGACTTATCAGCATTGACAGTTTGGCCAGAGGAAGCGCAGAACTGATTCAGCACATCCATAGACACCTTGGCCTGGGACATATTGCACTCCAGAAAAAAGATTAGGTCATCTGCGAAAAATAGGTGGGATAAGGGGAACTTCGCTCTTCCAAACGTTAAGGGTTTCCATGCCCCCCTCACAGTTGCAAGGTTTATAGCATGAGACAAGCGTGCCATGCATAGAATAAATTGATAAGGCGAGAAGGCGTCACCTTGGCGCACGCCACATCTAGGAGAGAACTGCTGTTCCCTCAGGTTCTCCCAAATAATCTATGTAGAGCTGTTGTCCAGAGATGACAAGATCACTGCCGTGAGGTAGGGGGAATCCCTGCTTCCTGCAATGTTTCACGAATGAAATTCCAATTGAGCTTGTCGAACGCCTTTGCAAGATCGAATTTAAGTGCCATGTAACATCTTTTCCCCTTTGCTTGTCGCATGGAATGAATTGCCTCTTGTGTGACAATGATATTTTCTGTGATGCTTTGTCCATGTATAAAGCTTGATTGGCTTTCGGGAATCAGCTCTACCATGACTAGCTTGAGTCTATTAGCTGTGATCTTTATCACTAGTTTCACTGAGATGTTAATTAGGCTGATCAGTCTGAAGTGGTCCAAGCATTCCGGATTTGTAATTTTAGGAATGAGTTAGATCATTCCTTAATTGGCCTCTGCCGGGACAGTTCCAGTCTAAAAAACTTGACTAATAAATCTGAACAGATTTGGTGATATAGCATCCCAGTTTGATTGGAACCCCCCCTGAATATCCACCAAACCCGGAGCTTTATCGGGATTCATTGCAAATAGAGTTGCTTTTACTTTAGGGATATCCACTTCCCTACTCAGTATAGACAGATGAACTGGACAGAGGGTTGGAAAGCAACCTCGCAACTCAAATAACGGCCTGATCACATCACAGTCCTGATTGTCTACGCAGAAGGTAGTCCTGTAGCAGTTGGTAGCATAGTCAAGCAGCAAGACTTTATCAGAACTCCTCTCCCCAGTGTCTAGCTGGATGAGCCGAGGTTTGGCTGAGCTTTTCTTATCCTTGAAGCAAGAGTGGAACAACTTGCCGTTCTTGTTCCCCTGAGCAATCCAGTTGCTTCTCCCATTCTGTTTCCGTAGTGACTCCTCTTCTGTGAGGACTGATTCCAACTCAGAACGAAGAGTGATCTCTAGCTGGGACAGATTAGGAGATTGCCTCTCTGCTAAAACTTTTTGAATACCCACCAATCATGCAGTGAGGAGTCTCTTCTTCCGGAATATGTCCCCAAAGAAGTCAGCCTTCCAGGAATCGAGCCAAATCTAAAAATTGCATAGTAATTGTATGGGGGAGCATCAGTATCCCAGTTCGTCCGAAACCAGGAAGCCCAAGCACTGTGGTGACACCAGGCATTCAGAAAATGGAATTCTCGTCTAGGATGAACTGCACCCAAATAAGGTAGAGTTGACCAGAGCCCAATCGATTCGCTCATAACAATTCCCCCTTCTCCATGTAAATCTGCTACCAGTAAAACCGGTGGGTGTCAACCCTGTAGTCCTTAAGCAGTTCCAAAATACAGTTGAGCCATGAGAGAGTTTGCCCCCTATTTTGTCTTCTTATGTTAGAAAGGAGTTGAAATCTCTGAGCACCAGCCATGGCAGATTGATACCACCTTCAAGATTAACCAATCTCGGCCACAAGGACTTATGAACTTGTGGATTAGGAGAACCATATACAATAGTAACATTTAAATGAAAAGCATTTTAGAGTCGTACAGAAAGGTGTATGGTTTGCCAGTCAAAAGATACTACATTAACTTGATAATCATCCTTCCATAGAGCCCAAATACCCCGGAAAAATCGTGAGCTTCAATCCTAAATGGGTTTTGAAAACCATAACCAATTTATCTAATAGTAGAGGCCGCATCTAAACCTGAAATTTGTGTTTCCAAAATGAAAAGTAAATGAGGTTTACGAAAGCAAATAAGATCATGCAGTGCAGTAAGTGTTTTGATGTTTTTTATGCCTTGGGCATTCCACGAAATGAACCTAAAATCCATTGAGAATATAGGAGAGGTCCAGAAGAACTTACAGTGACTCCTCCATAGGTTCGTGGCCAGGAAGGAAGATGGAGGGTGCTTGTCCTTCGGATGGAGTCTGGTCCATCAACTGGATCCCCTGACTCTCCGGGACCTCAGGTTTATCATCAGATACAGTAGAAGCAATCCCAGCTACCATCCCCTCCAAAGGGACCTCTAACTCCATGTGATGCTCCACCTATTGATCCGGGCCAGGTGGCCATAATCCTGATTCTTTTGGATGGATGGTCACGGACTTCTTGACATGAAAACCATATGTATCTAGGGATTGAACATCTGGGCCTTTCGCGTAACTAGTGGAGGAACTAGCAGCCGGTAGAGGGACAACTACAGTAACATGTTTGGAGGAGGAGGACTCTGGTTTGGCAAGGGGGTCATAGCACGGAAGGGTGGGATTGGCCGGGACCTTGATTGTGCCACCAACGATCAGGGTTGTAGAGTTGTCCGTCAGCTGACCAGGGAGAGGTTTCTCTGACCAAGCCCTAGAAACTTTCCTTTTCCCTTTACCACGTATATCCTTGACTTTGTATGGGAAGTTCATAGCAGAGTGGTCTGGTTTTTTGGTCCCTAACCTAATCCAACTTTGTTCAAAGATTGAGATGTGGAGGCTCCAAATATGCCCAGCATGGGTGAAGAAGAGAGACCACTTACCCCCATACCATCCGCAGCTTGGTCCAGCACTGAGAACCGATTTAGGCATCCCAGACTGTCAGTATTAGGAATTCCGGTCGGCTGAGTAGTCCTGGGCGCCCGTCGGCCCTTTTTTTCAACAATGAGCCATGAGTCTGGTTTCGTGTAATCCATCATCGGGGTGTTAATATTTCCGGTTGTGCGCGGTGTGGTAATGGATGAGGCTGGCTGAAGCTTGGTACTGGCATGAGACGGCCCATCGATCCCAATGTGACCTCCCTCAGCCCGAGGGGGAGTAGGGTCCTTCTGACCAGAAGCGTCCGACTTGTGATTCTTGTGCTCTCCGAACACCATTTCAGAGCCTGAGCTCAGCTTCTGGCTCCCCGCATCCACTGATATATCAGTTGCAAATGGACAGTCCTCTTGAAGTGGTCGTAACGGCCACAAGAGAAACAGATCTCCTGGAGATCCTCATAAGTTATGGGATATGTCCTCCCATCCACAGTGACAGATAGAGTGAATGGTTGCCTGAGATCCAAATGCACGACGATTCTGGCAAACAGAGCCCTTTCCTCAGATGTTGTATGGACATCAGCCTTGAGCCAAACACCAACCGAGCGGGTCAGAGTAGTAGTACTGTGGCGGCAAACCTGGGATCCTAATCCAAGCCGCCACCGATTCGACATGATCGGCTTTCATGTCAAAATCCTGGTGCCAAGGAAAGACCCTGAGAGGTCTGTTGCCGAGGATATGTGGACCTTCGTATAAAGCCTTCCGTAGATCTAAATCGTCGACAAATCAGAGTAAGTAAAAACCATCGGACATATCGACTAACCTGATCTCCCCTTTCGGCTGCCAAATGAGATTCAATTTGTTCTTCAAGGACTGATATCCCATATTCCCCCCAGAGGACGGATGATTAAAGCATTTCCCATATTCTTCGCGATCTGTGCTTGGATGTTCTGTGTGAACTGGAATGTCGAACCTTGGCCGTTATGACCGTGGATGATGTCCCCATCCTGAATCTTGATGTCTGGGCGGGCAGGAATCCGGCCCTTGTCCAGTAGAGCTTTGTAGAAAGGTCCCCCAACCTGTGAAAAAAGAGGGGGCTCGTGGGAGGTAGCAGGTGCAGTTGGGTTGTCGAGTGACGGGTCCTTATTTTTCACCTTCTTGTTCGGGTTATCCTCCTTTAGCGGAGGAAAGTTATCCTCCGTGAAACGGTGGTGGTAAGATCGATGGGGCGGTGTTAGGGTTTGTAGAGAGAGATGAGAGATTAAGACAAAGTTATGTGAAGTCAATAAAGCAATTGCACTTGATTTTTTTCATTGGATGCATTTCAAATTCAACCGTAGTATGGAAATGTGATGGAAATAAAGTCCACATTGTTCAACCAGGCCACGTGATTTGGGGGGCCCGACCAAGGCAAAAGATACTTTATTTATCACACTTCCCTCACCTAGATTCCCGTATGCCTTATCCGTTTCGTGTATTTAAAATAATAATAAATTTAACTCACCGAAAATGGATATACCATAAGAAAAATACAATAAATTGTAGGTGGGTCGTTTAAATTATATTTTTATATATTAAGATAAGATGATTTTTTGAGTTGAGAGTCTCCACGGAAATAATTTCCTCATCCTGCTATGGGGTGGGGGTATGATTGCGTACATCCCCAGACCCTGTCTCAGGGCGGAATTTACTGGGTATGTTTAGTTTGGTTTGGTTTGATTTTAACACTTTTAATTATACATTTGCAATTTATTAGATGAATTAACACTTAACAGTTATCTTCTATTTTAGTTAAATTAATTATATTACGTAAATTTTCCCTTTTTAATTCTTTTCTATTATCCAAAATTTATATATACGCATCGCCCCCTTCACCCAAAATGTCAAACTCTTTGAAGAAGATGTATTTTTAAGGGTGAGTATCGGGATATCGGTCTCGGGATTGCTTAATCCCGAGACCGTCCTGATAACTATCGGGAAGAATTTTATGTCCCGATCCCGGCCCGATAAGGAACCGGGCTTACCGGTACCTGGATATTGGGAACCGATCCGGTACCGGGATTCCCATTAATTATTTTTTTTTAGTTTAAAAAAATCAAATGGCATCAAATGCTAGCCACACCAGGACCAGCCAATCAAGTTTTAGAATGTGACATTGAAGACCTTTTTCGTGAAAATCCTGATGATATGGACGACTTCAGTTACAATGTGCAGGAGATTCTTCAGTTAAATGCAGAATTTCAGGAAGCTGATATGTCAAAGGCCTTAGTAGATTTGACTTCTGTTCCTGTGCCTAAACTTAAAAATGTCGGCCGGCTCAGAACAGAGGATCAAGTGTAAGGAATTGATTTATTTTCACATTATATTCGGGTTACACAATGAACTAATGGTAAAAACATGTTCTGAGCATAGTTCTCTAATCGTATTCATTTTTTTTTACAGTTATGAGCTTCCAGATTCACACCCTCTATTAAAAGAGGTTGGTGCTATTCTGTAAAAAACAAAAACACTTATTCCCTGATGTCCCAGCCATATTCAGTTCCAGGCTAACTAAATTTTTTCTATATGGAGATGGACAAACTAGAATCTGATGATCCTTCCCCGTACCTACTTGCCATATGGAACCCAGGTATGAACAATGAAACAAACATAGGATTAGCTAAACACCTGACTGCTGGCCCAAAAAAGGATATTAATGGTCTAATTCATTTGTATTTTAAAAAAAACTATTTTCCCGAATCTTCTGCATCAGGTGAAAGTAGAAGTTCAGTTGAACCACCACAAGAGAATTTTTTTTAAAAAATCTCGGGATATCGAGATATCGGGATATCCCGATACCATAATGGGATATCCCGATCCCGTCCCGATAGTTATCGGGAACGAACTTGGGGTCCCGAATCCCTGCCCAATAAGGATATTCCTTAGCGGTACCGGGCTTATTGGGCCGGGATCCCGATAAGCCCAGTAAGCCCGATAAGCCCGGTCCCAATTGCTCACCCCTATGTATTTTGAAGAAAAATTGTCAGGAAGGTGGAAGACTAAAGACTGATGATTATTGCCTTCTACTTCTTTTTTTTATACAAGGGAGGCTACGCGCCGGAAAGCAAAAATCAAAACACCCTCACAGGGAGGATCATGAAGGAGCGGTTTGCCGCTCGCCCTGGTTTCTGCTGCAAGTTGCATCTCGGAAGCTTCCTCCCTGCTCAGTATTGGATTATCTCTAGTGCTGTTTGTTGTGGCTCCAGACTCGAGTGACTCATCTGCCCCCTGTGTGCAAGTCACTGAATCCGACCCCGTCGTCCCCCCTGGGTGCAACTGGATGGAGCCATTAGCTCGAGCTGCAAACGACGACCATGAAATGGTTGGATGCGTGCACTGACCGTCATCCAGAAGCCGTGTTGTATCCGGTGGAGAAGCGCCGGAAGAACCGTTCCCTATCTCCAGCCAAGCCGGCGGAGAAGAGAAGAATTTTGGACCATTGGTGGCCAAGGATAGGCCATGTTTGGTTAGCTGATCCGCTACCATGTTCAGCCTGCGGTTAATGTACTCGATGTTGACGATCCTGGTTTCGTCCATCTGGTCCCGAATGCTCCAGATCAGAGCTGCATTATGAGTATTTGCCATTTTTCCTTGGACGAGCCGAACTGCCTCCAAGTTATCCGATCAGATGATGCATCCTTCGAGGTTCGATGCTCGCATCAATATGAGGCCGTGAAAGATTGCCCACAGCTCCGCTGTGAGTACATAGCATCTACCAATCTGCAGATTGAAGGCCCCTATCCATTCCACCTGGTTATTGGTCATGTACCCACCGCAGGCTGCTTCAGAGGTGAATCTGTTGACCGCTGCATCCACCAGAAGATAAGTAACTGAAGTCTGGTTATTGCTGTGGAGTTGCCCCTGGACGGATTGAGGTCCTATCATAGGAGAACTCTGAAATTGTCTGGACCGTTGGGACTCATGAAAGAACGCCAGGATAGCAGTGCCAATGGATTCTTCGGCAACTGGACGTCCCTGGAATAATTCCTCGTTGTGTCGCTGCCAGATTCTCCAGCATGCTGATGCGAAGAGGTCCTGCCAGAAAGAAGATGAATCAGAAGGCTTTATATTAGCAAAAATCCTGTCTAAAAGAGAGGTAAAGGAGTAGAAATCCCCTGGAGGGTTTCGGCTAATTTGGTCCCAGGTTCTTAGACTCAAGCAGTCTCTAAGGACATGAAGGGTTGTTTCTGGGCGGCCACAAATGTGGCAGTCCGGAGATGAGGAGATTCCACATCTATAGCGTTTCTCATTGGTCCAAAGAGCCTCTTGCAAGCTTCTCCATAGGAAAACCTTGATCGTCTCTTGCACTTTGAGCTGCCAAACTCGTTGCCAAGGCCAATCCGAGTTTTGATTTGTGTTTGGTCTGATAAGCTGGAGTGCAGACGCCACGCTGAAAACACTGTTGGTAGATGGTGCCCAAGCTCGGCAATCTTTCCCCACTTTGGACATCGGTGGGGGTATGGTCAGCACCCTGTCCACCTGCTCGGAAGGGAGGCATTGAGAAAGGGACTCAACATCCCATTCACCCACTGCATTACAGAAGTTGTTGACGGTTATGGAGAAGTCCAGCGATGGGCCTGAGGGTTGGGCCACTTGCCACAAAGGGAAGTCGAAGGGAAACTAAACGTCGCCCCAAAAGGAGGTCGATGCACCATCATTGACGATCCATTTCGAGTTTTCGAGCACCGTTAGCAAATTCTTGCAGATATTCCTCCAGATAGTGGAGTCGTATGGGGGGTTGCCTGTTAGAGCCCCGAAATCCATATCTAGTTCCAGATTATACTTGGCTTTCATGATATCGATCCAGAATTTTGGAGAGCCCGCCACCAGTTGCCAAGCCAATTTAATCATAAATGCTCTGTTGATGTCTCTGAAACGATTACATTCGAGACCTCCCTCCTTCTTGCTGCGACAAACCCAGTCCCAAGACACCAGGGACTGCTTTGGTTGGTTTGGAGTGCTGCCCCAGAGGAAAGAGCGGACAATCCCATCCATTTCATCACATACTGACATCGGGAGGGCAGCCGTTTGCATTTGGTAAATCGGGATCGCATAGAGGGTCGACTTACAAAGCACCAGTCTGCTGGCCATTGAGATTCGTCGTCTGTGCCAGTGAGAGATTCGTTTACGCGTTAGGGGTTGTGCTTGTTTTGAAATACGAGCGACGACCCCTACGCGTTACGTCGTCTGTGCCCGTCTGTCGTGAAAGATTGCCCATAGCTCCACTGTGAGACAGAAAGATACAATAGGGGTCGTGCTTGTTTTGAAATACGTGTTAATCGCTTTGGAATATATTTGTAATCAGGTACTCATAATACACTAATGTGTTAATTTAACCAAAAAAAAATACCCGAATGTTTTGTCGGATAAAGTTCTGACAAGTGGCTTCATAACCACAGATGCGAGCTTCATCAGTGGACTGATCGGCATAATTCATATTATAATAAAGGAGCATTATTGATTTGTGGGGTTACGGAGATATTAGGGGCTGCTATGCTGACTGACGGAGAATAATTCGTTTTTTTCTTGGGATATTTCATATTGACACTCCACTCCTAGGAATATCTGCTAAGGTAATCGGCTGAATTTGATGATCTTCAAGATACTTCCTGTTATGGTGGTGATGGGGTTGGTGACTCTGATGTGTGAGTTGGGGTGAAGGGTTGCCAATTTATCTATCTTTGGGATGCCAAAAAAAATGCAATTTTGATCTGGGTTTTAATCATTCTTTTATGATTTTACTGGCTTGGCTATTTTCTATTTGGATCTGGTAAAATGGATGATTTGAACTGATTTTCTGAATTCTGCGGGGCTAAACTTGATGAATATAGTCCTTGGACGTGTATCTAAGGATGAACAAAAACATTATCAGTGACTCTTGTGAGATATTGATTTAACAAAGGTATACACTGGGCAACTTTCTGTTTCGAGGTTTTCTAAGGGTATGACGGTGAAAAAATTACCCTCTTGTTGTGAACTGTAGTTCTCATCTTATCCTTGAACTGATGGCAGATATCTTTAATTTTCAGATTAAGATGTATCAGCGAACTTTATATTATTGTTACCCTGAGGAGAAAACCTGCTGACACAATCCGAACTGTAACTTCTCTTGAACTAAGGTGGTGTGATTTTTGCTCAGGAAAGATGCAAGGAGGATTTCAAACAATCTTCTCAAACGGTAATGTGCTGAAACATGCTGTTCTACGTCATTTTCGCTTTG
>JAOYMZ010062292.1:0-12895 GCA_025802335.1 Pinguicula primuliflora
CAGAGTCAACAAATCCATGCAAACCAGTTTGACCAGAATATTGCTTAAAGATCAGACCCAAATCCGAAGTACCACGTTTAAATAAAATTGAGGCCTCAATTTAAATACAAAATCATTTTTTTCTCAATATTATAAAAAAATCTAAGATTCCAAGGGAAATAAATATTTGATTCATACCAATTTATTTTTTTAAATTTTTTTTAGATGGTACTAAGATTTAAACTTTTGACCTCACACAACCACCCATACTAACACCATTCACACCACTAGACCAAGATCATCTTGGTCATTCGTACCAATAATACAACAATAAATCCGGTTTTTCAATTCAGAAAATACAACAAAATATCAATTTTTAATTTATAAAACAAGAATTCCAATTTTTTTTTAAGGGAAACAAGTTTTCCATTCCAATAATACAACAATAATATCTGGTTCTTCAAAATAAAACAAAATATCAATTTTTAATTTATAAAATTCCGAAAAGCCCAATTTTAATTAAAAAATTCGATTCGGTTCTAATGTTTCTAATTTTGCAAGTGTAAAAATTTGTTTGTGCAAACTTCTTAAAATTTTGATTGTACTATAAGCACATTTAAAAAAAATGTGCGTTTTGTGCGGTATAAGTACTTATATATTTTTATAATCCACACATTTTAAAAAATAAGTATCTGATGATATGTTTTTTTATTTTTAAAAAATAATAATAATAATTTTGAAATTAGATCAAATTACAAGTTAGAATACATCATTATCATTATTTTAGAAATTATTTTGATAATTTATTATTAATTTTATAAATTAATATAAAATTAAAATTGCATTTTAAATAATCTGCTTCTAAGAATTTGCACAAATTATGACTAATTTTAAAATAATAATAGTGTTTGAGAAGTCATTACGCGGAAATCAAGGTTCTCCAGCAACACCGAACATGTCAAAAACGGGCGCCTAAACCAAAAAAATCGCCTAGGTAGCCACTCAGGTGCCTGGACGGCCACATTGTCGTTTTGGCCGTTAAGATTGGTTTTGTCATGCTTAACTTATGTTTTGTTCGAAATATTGATATGTGTCCATAATTGATGCATTTTTTTGTGTGTTTATGTGTTAATCTCCATTTCCTGCTATGTTTTATGTGTCAATTTCCATTTGTGCTTGTTTACATGTTGTGATTCGGCACAATTTTGATAAGGAGCAAGTGAAATCTAAAATACACGTGAGGGGTATATCTGTCATTTACTATTTATTTAACTGTTCAATCTACCGTAATCAAATTCAAAGTAAACACACGGAATCTTAACATTGAACATTGACATTGATACCGGTAACACTCAATAATCCAAATCACACCACGAGTACATAAGTCAATAGTAGTAGAAGGGCCCCAATGCTCATCTAAAAATTGCAACCAGGCAATATTCATCTTAGTCACTCTTGCATATTTAATATTTATTCAATCCTTTTGTCTTTGGTTACTTTTATCTGTATTGCTCAAAATTTTCCATCTTTGGTAGTTTCTAACAGAGATTTGATCTGACAAAAACAATTTAATCCTTTCGATATGGCATGGAAGGGACTATGTAAATAGGAGTATCAGCTGTGACTTTGCCTAATCCATCAGGCTGTCACGCTCAGTTTGGAGCAGTTGAGCCCTGCTACAGCTCACCTCGGCGGCACCCCAGCGCACCCCTCCCTCTTTGACCAAAATATAAACGATTTTTCACAAATTTAAATATTATAAACCCTATAAACAAATGGCTAAATTAATATTTTTTTAAATTAATATTACGGTGGCTTCGGCACCAAAAAATCTAAAATCCTATTTAAATGTTATAAACTCCAGAGCAAAATATAAACCCAAGGGCTAAATCCTATACACCCAAGGTCTAAATACTATAAACTCAAGTCTAAATTTGTGGGTAATCGTCTATATTTTGACCAAATGGGCAGGGGTGCTGAAAATGGGAGTACCTATATCATTTTTGCAGTTTGGATGCTCTCTTGTACATTATTCTGGTACATTCTCTGAATCCAAATGTACATCCTACTTCACACATTCAGAAGTTGGAAATTGATGGACACTGGCCACATTGGCTATGTCGATGAATGAGATGATGCAAATGTATATATATTTCACGTGGATCATCACCTGTTCCTATGTTTGGTCTACATTGCAAATCAGGTTCAAGAACCGGTCGCCAACAGGCATGAGCATGACAAGGATTTACATGCAATTTCTATGTAGTATTATCTAGAAAAGAAGAAGATAAAATCTGGAGCATAGAGAGGAAATGGACCTGCAACCACAATAGCTCTTCATTCTCATAAACTGCCTCTGAAAAACGTGGGACACAAGGCCAGGCAATCCTCGATCAAACAAGGCAATTGATAGATCCTGATAGATAGACAGGAATGCTATAAGGCACCCAAAAATGGCACCTCCATTGCACCCATAGGCCTGTGAGAGCGTGCAATGAGTGCGATGGAAGTGCCATTTTTGGATATCTTATAGCATTTCTGATTGAAGATAAATTCTAGGAAACTGAACATTATTCACGATAGCAACGGAGGATAGCATCCAACAATATTCACACACAGCCAGAAAGAGGATATTATATTAGTTCAGCAGTTCCACAAGTAACAAAATGAAGATAACAGCCCTCGAGTAGACGACAAACGCCCCAAAAAGTTGGAAATATGGATGTTAACCAAAGTGGTTATCAATGCACCTAGAGGAATCATCTGGCTATCAGGCGTCCACTGTCCCAGAAGTGTTGCCTTCCGCTGATAGAATATGGTCAGGATCCTGCGAGTCATAGCGTTGTTATCAATAATAATGAAGGTTGATTATATAGTGATTTCAATAAGAAAGGTACCTCCATCCCCCATTTGATGTAATCTGGGGACTCACAGGCTTTGTACTCGTCCACAAGACTCTCAATTATGTCCCGAGATTCATCGAATTCAGAGAGATCGTCCTGTAAAATGTTGCAAATCCCACTCTATGTAAGAACTAAGAAGGCCGTCATATAAATTGCATTCCACAAAATAAAGCAAATCCACTCTTCTACGGCCCAAAAAAAAAAAGGATTGCAGAATAAGTTGCAGGCATGCCAGACACTTCGGATTAAGTCTTGTTACCTCTGCCAAATGAGTTATCGACTTAGCCTTTCAAACATTTAAGATTAAAAGCAAAGACAAATAAATGATGGTGAATCCATGGAATATTTGTGGGTGGATGGGTCGGAAGGGGTGCATTTATGCCATCCAACAAGTGCATTCCAAGGTAGTTAATCGCAAAGTGCAACAAGAATGTTAAAAATACAATCTTACTGCAAACATTGGGAAATTCCTGTAATTATCAATAAAGGCTTGTCTCTTTCTCAGCACACCGTACTGGCTCAGACACTTCGAGAATAAATGGCGGATACCAGTATGGCTGGCCAGCATGAGACCACTAACCTACAGCAGGGCACAAGATCAATGAATTAGTACTTGAGCCTTCTTCACTAATATTAGACATTAACAAGAACATTCACAATAAGTAACCAAATGTTGTTGACAGACCACCGAAGGCATGAAATAAATATTGCTACATCCATCGGATAAATCAATAACAGAACATTGAAATAAAATCTTACTCTGTGAGCTGTTTGAACATATGGAGACTTCCTCGACAATGCAACCTATAACATATCAGAAAAAATTCAGATTATGATACAATATGGACAAAATATGTAATAATGTTCTAATTATATTGACAACTGAAACATACCTGAATGCTGGCAGGGCCCCAGTCAATAAAATTAACAAGTTTTCTCTCACGTATTCTCTGCAAACTTTCATGAACCTGTTTTTTGACAGGAAAAAATCAGATACTGTCAACGTAAGTAAATTTAAGAAAGAATGAATTAAAATACAGCTGTGCCACAAAGACAGAATCAATATCATCATTGACCGACAGGGGAGAACAATCAAAATTCAAACATGCACAGTAATTGATTGGTCAGCAAAACCTCAGGAAGAATTATCATTAAATGAATACCTGAAATTTAATTTGCAGAAAGGGAAAGCAAATTAATTGTTACACTACGCTCGAAAGGGAAAATTATGACTAAATGAAGCCATCTAAGTACTCAATCGACTCTTTAAAACAAGTTCACTGAGCTCATCTATATAGTGTATCTAGAAAAATCAATTCCATATATCAAAATCAGCTAAAATTACTGAAATTAGTTATTCATGATAAGTTATGAGAGTTTGTTCGTCCAGGGAAAAAATGAGAGCATAAGGCCTCCAAGTTATGCGACAAGTTAAGCATTCATGAACTGTCAAAAAGCACTCATGTGCATATCTCTGAAAAGATTTATCAACCTATCTCTACTTAGCTTGAGATATGAAGTAATAACGTTTGAAAATAATCAACCCGCGTAAAGCATCATCTCAAATTCACATTGTATATACCTCCAAGTATGAAAACAGAATCAGGAGTACCTGAGTAGGATCCACTTCACCACCCTGAATAATATTTGCCTTACTAGCTTCTTTGGGTTTGGAGGATGAAACCATGATATTTTTTGGCTGCAAACAACAGCATTATAAGAAATATTTCCACATTCATCGAACCAAATCGAAAACCTTTATCTTGCCTGGAGAAGTCTTCTCATCACGCCAAGTACAGTTGTTTTCCGTACTATGCTGGCCTGCCAACATTGGACTCAGCTCATGGCATCTATTTCAGAGGTAACTAACATGTAAGCTGCAATCTGTTCATAAAATAGCTCTCTTAAATGTCTGCATGCACAAAAAAGAAGCAATAAGTCCCTAGGCTAGATCCGTGACAGGTCTATACTCGGCGCAAGAAGTTAACGGCAAGCATCATGGCTCGGGATTTAGAGAAGTGGAAGCATCGTTTTGGGAAGGAAAAGCATTAATGAAGAACGAAGAAGAAGTCTCTAAATGGAGAATGTCATGTTTTTTAGAAGTATTTTCTGCTATTCAATTTCCCTGTACTTTCATTACCGTAATTTCAATACAAGCAAGCAGAGTTCCTCCTGCTCGTTCTATCCTCAACACTATAGGTAAGTCCTACACAAAGCAGCTCTTCTCTAAATCCTGCAAACGTACTACCTTCCATGCTACGTTAAAATCAGGGACATGTCAAGATTTCATGCATGCATCATTGTACATAAAACTTAAGGGCATCTCAATATTTCACATGCGAACACTTGCATTTTCATACTAAACTATACCCTGCGGGTTCATCAACATCTTAACTATTGGATTGTCATTTACTTTATAGAAGAATAGAAAGTCAAAAGCTGGCTGATAAATCAGTTATTTTTCATGCCCAGGTGAGCGATAAGACACAGTATATCAATGCTATAGAATTTGAACATTTCCACGAGGTTCAGCACAAAATCATTAGAGCAGATTATTTATGCTGTAAGACAAAAAGAGATGAAGCATTCTCTCATTTTTCTGTCAACAAATTAGTCTCAGCTTTGAGCATATTATTGAGCAAGGGTAAAATCATTTTTACAGTCATAATTGAACTGGGAGCATCCTTAAGAACCTCAACATTATATTTATCCTTCTCACACTCTGCACCAAATACTTTAAACAAGTTGCACTATTGAGTGAATTAAGAAAATGTCATTAGATGGTTAGATTATCCTTTCTGTACTCGAAAGGTAGTATTAATACGGCAAGATTAGTACAATGCAAGTACAGTTGACTTGTCTAAATCAACTCATGAAGAAAATAGCATTTATTTTCATAGTCATTACTGAAAATACAAACTCTGCGTCAGGTTAAATGCTAGAATTTGGAAGTAAAGCTCAAATTACAAATTTAACAAGCTGCAGGCATATTTGCAGGACATCAGGGACAAAAACTTTGATACTCAATGATGCATACATCAGAAAAGCAAAAAACATCTGAAGTAACAATCATGAATGTATTGGAATTTTGTCATAAGCTGATTTCTTTGTGGAAAATGAAATAATAATTTAACTTAAAAAAAAGTAGACAAAGTATGAAAAATGTGAAAAGAAGATATTGAACCAACTGTTGATGCAATGTATACAAATTTGCACAAAAACAGCATCGGGTTGCTTCCTTTTACATATATTTAAGAACTAGAGTTCCAAACGCAATTCCGAGGAATGTAGCAATTGATATTCCAAATATCCCAACCAGAATCCCTGGAACAACTAAGGTGACCCATCCTTTGGCTGTAGCCATTCCACATGCTGTTGTAGGCCCTCCAATGTTAGCATTTGATGCTAACAATAGCAGTTTTTTATCAATTCGAAACAATATTCCCAGTCCAAGAATCACAACCAGATGGACAGACACTTGAACAGAGGCAAACAAGAAAATACCAGGAGCCGTGTTGATTACATTCCACAGACTTCCACTGGCACCAAGAACAGAAAAAAATACCTGATCGAAGAAAAAAGTATTATCAAGTGGACTGAAACTGATGTATCTGATTCTGGTCAGTAATTTCTGACAAGGAAAAGACAGTGATTTTGAAATAAGCACAACGAAAATATGCAGCTCTGGCTTAGTAGGCAGAGTTATTACCTGCATGAGTACTAGAGCGAAAGCATCACCAGCAGATGCCAAGTAGCGGAAGTGACCTGGGAAAATTGTTGCTAAAAGAACCACAATGGCTGTAACTGCAGGGAGTTCTCCTCCCCGAATTCCAATAGTTTTGGAGACAGAAATAGCAATTTTGCAGATTGCAAAGGAAACAGCTGCTGCTGCACCTAACTGGAGAACTGATACTTTGCTTTCATTAGTTGAAGGACATGAAGAATCAGCTGCATAGATAGTTCTCAACGTGAGTTTGTTTGTAAGAACGGAAATGCTACACATACTCACTACTTGTGTACTAAATTAAGTACACCGGTTGAAACGACGTCATTTTGACTAATTGCATATACAATTAAGTAAGAAAAGTGTGAGTATGTGTAGCATTTCCGTTGTAAGAAATAGATCAAAGGAAAACAACGTTAATTACTCGATGATCAAAAGCTTTAGCAGTGACATTTCTAATTCGGCTTACCAGTAGTCACTTTTGCAGCCTCTGGGGGTAATTTTGAGGCCAATGCAAATAAAAGAACAAAATATACAGCACATATGACATTGTCTGCAGCTATTCCAGCAGCAATCACTGATGGAGAAATGCCTAATGCCTCAGAAATTGCAACATAATTGATTGCTGCATGAAACAGAAATGAAATATAATATAATGAAAAAAGTGAGTTGGCCAACAAAATATCACAACTACCAAATAGTATTTATTTTCACTATACAATTTCAAATTTTACTTGCCTCCGCCAATATAACTTCCCATCAAGGCAGAAGCAATTTTCCAGCTATCCTGGCCAAGAGACCTCATGGGTACAATCAGGTACGCCACTGTTGTACCAACAACTGTTGCCACTGAAATATCAAAGAAATAAAATAAGAATTGAAACATCAGTATCCTATGTTTAGATAACAAACTTTTCAACAATCTTGTTATAATATTATCTGATAGGAAGAAGAAAATAAAAGTCCTTCCCCTCTCATTTAACAGCAAATTTATGCAAAAGTTATCTATTGAATAAGTGAATATACAGGAGATGCAACTTAGAATTAAAAAAAACTTGAGAAAGAGTTGGAAAAGTTGCATACATGCCTAAATCCAGTAAGTGAATAAATGCACCTGATCCAATCATGAAAGCCAAGAACAAGGTCCCTGTTGTCTGTATCACTCGCCTCAAATCAGCTCTAAATAGCAGCAGTGGAATTGTCAATGGCAGTAGATACTGAAACACAACAGAGTACGCTGGTGCATCATATGGAATAATCCCCAGATTACTGGCTGCAAGTCCAGCCAAAATGCTCACTAATGCACCACTAAACATGCTACCAATTCGTGTCTTCTCCGACCTATGAAGCGCATCTTCACGAAGTCATTGAGGCAATGCTACTATCAAGAATCTTCAAATGGTAGCACATTGATTTGTTTTTGCAGAAACACTAACCCTGGATGGATTTTAAACTTTATTTTTGGTGTGCTGCTGGTGCCTCTTCTCTAAAACAAGATAAATATAGAGCAATGCTACTACATGCACACCCAAAATGGACTCACTTCATAAACCCCACAACCATCCCAACCACACACACAACCACAATTATTTTTCGGTGGTTGTGATGGTTGCCAGGTACAAGTAGTATTATTCATAAATATGACATAAAAAATCAAGCCCTAGTACAAGGATTACCAAAGACCAAAAGCCCCCATAGCGAAAAGAGCAGCCCACACACCCCACTGGTCATCAGGAGAAACAAATGACAAGTTATTCGGATGACAATTCGCAGTTGAAGAACCTTTAAACTTCGGTTTCTCGTAAAGAATCCTGCTTGGTAAATGGGTTTTAGCACTTATTTGCGTGTTATACAACGACTTACAGCCCTTCCAGATTTTGCAGAAATTCTGCTGCAGCTTCAGCGGAGGTGGAAATGCTAGTATGGTCAGGTGCAAAGGCAAAGCTAACGATGTCATTGCAAGCTTTTTGCTAACAATTACGTACGAGAACGTTTTCCAAGGTATAGAATCGAACGCTCATACTATTTCATCAACTTCCCTAAATCACGGGATTCAGAAATTTCTGATGAGGAATCTGGCACAGAATCTCATTGGTTTCAAATAGGATCAGAAATCCGAATGCAGAAAAGAATGGACGAGGATCCCGCTCCCACGAGCATTTCACCATTGAGGGATACTAACGTGCTGACTGGGTCACTTCTGGTGATTATAGTGTTTCACGAAAGTAAATAAATTTTACTACATTTTGTAATAAGATATACTTATTTTATATTATTTTTCCATCTTAAGAATTAGTGTTGATTTATTGTCTAGTAATTGCATAGTCTTAGAATAAGCAGTAATATCCCTGTTATACTCCCTATCTCATTACTTACCAAAAAAAAATACTCCCTATCCCATTACTTACCAAAGAAAATAATCCCTATCTCATATGGGGTGGGTCACGCATGACATTACATGGGACCTACACCAATACCATTTGAGAGAGGGAGAGCAAAAGGAATTATTTTTTGGGTGAGATTTATCATTTTTATGAGACAAAAGAGATGAAGTTGATGACTTGAAGGGAATCTTCAATAGCAACCAATTCCTGCATTGCAGGAAATGTCGCAAGAAAGAAAACTCCTTGGCAACCTCTCTGGTCAAATGGGGAGTAAGGTATGGAAATTTGAACTGTATTGATACAACTTTACCTTCTTCGATACAGGATATTGCGGCAAAAGACAACTCAAACTTTATTTTCCAACCTCCATAAGATAGTTATGTAATAATATGAACTCTAGCTTGAGGAATATTGGGTGTTTGTGGCCCTTAGATTCGAAGTTATTTATTCATAAGTTATTGTAAGAATATTTTGGGTTCATTAGTAGCTCCCTATTCATTAACGCATAGTTCCGATCTGATGAGTTTTAATTAAAAAATAAATAAATAAATACCTATTTTGCAGCTAATGAAAGCGTGAGAACTATTTTCGTACTTTTCTACTCACCCTTCTTAAGGGGGGCATGCAATAAACTGGACAAGATATAAGGGCGACTTCGCGTGGAAGGGAGATATCCACAACCGATTTTGCTGACATGGGAAATGTATGCATTGAAATAATTTTTTAAATAAATCGGGTCGGCCCAACAGATGGATCACGAGCCTTTGAATAAACCGAGCCCAATAGACGGGTCTCGTATGTGTGGGTACACGTGGGGTGAACAGACTAGGAATGTGGGTATCATCCTCAAAACGGTGGTACCAAGGTGATTGGACTTACCCCACTATTCCAATTTATAGTTGTAACTTTCATTTCTCACTTCCAGTATGGAACATTGTCCTTTTCATATTTCAACACTCCCCCCTCAAGTCTGACTAGGCAGTCGGACTTGAACACCTCACACCGCAAAACGCAGCGGAAATACAACAACAGGCCCCTTAAACCTGGGTTTTCCGATACCATGTTGAAATATATTTTTAAATAAATCGGATTGGCCCAAGAGACAGATCACGAGCCCTTGAATAAACCGAGCCTAACAGACGGGTCTCGTGTGTGTGGGTGCACATGGGGTGAACAGACTAGGAATGTGGGTATCATCCTCAAACCCCTGGTACCAAAGTGATTGGACTTACCCCACTATTCCTATTTATACTTGTAACTTTCATTTCTCACTTCCGGTATGGGACATTGTCCCTTTCATATTTCAACGGTATGTATCCAAAAATCATTTGGTGGGTTGGAGCTGCGCAAAGCTCAGGATACCTCATTGCTTGCGAGGATAAATTTTAGAAGTTGATCTTTTTTGCCAAATACAATTGCTCGGAAGTACACGTTAATGAAATAAAAGACACAGTGTTTTACGTGGTTCTGGTAAATCCTACTCTACGGGAGGATCTTTTTTTTGGGAGGATCTTGATTCCTTCTTTTCTTTCTTGTTTTTCTTGTTTTTTTCACTATACACTTTATATCATTATATACGCAATACAATACATAAGAAAGGTAATTTTTGGGATTAAGGTAATCCCGAGAAATCAGTATCCCAAATCTCTCCTTATATTCTAATCTTTTTCTAATCAGTATCCCAAATCTCTCCTTATCCTCTAATCCCGAGACTTGTCTCAGCTAACGGATCAAGAATATACTTCCGCTGACAGATATAAATTTCCCCCTTGGATCGCAATACCTCAATTCCTAAAAAATATTTAAAGGCACCCAAGTCTTTCATCTCGAATTCCCTAAATAATTTGTTGATTCCAAGCTTGCTATTTCCTCTTCATTATTTCTGATGATCACCATATCATCTACATAGATGATATGACATGTGATGCCTTGTGGTTGTCTTTTCAAGAATAGAGTGTGGTCCGAGTTACTTTGGTGAAATCCATATCGTCGCATCGCCAGGGTGAACCTTCCAAACGTGTTTTCCTCAACCTGCATCCTTCAGTGGATCGAAATCTTTGTTCGAGAAGTAGGTGCCTAGGCCGCTTAGACTCCGCCTAAGCGCTAGTATGTTGTCCTCCACTTTGCTCGATTGAGTCCGAGTAACAGATCAAGCTGGATGGAGATATAACAGTTGCTGATGTTCAATGCATTGAGCCATCCATCACTCGTACGGTACCGTTTGGTGATGGCCAGCAACGGCTGGACAACAGTTGCTGGCCGTCTATCATTTTTCTAACAGATTCCACGGAAAACTATTCACTCCAAATCTCACCTTGCTGCCGATGAGAGGGGAATTAGGGCATCAGATTCAACCGCTCACCTCAGCTGACGAGAGAAATTGCCATTGATGAGAAGAATGGCCAGTAATCAGTAAGTTTCACGTCGTTGCCGAACTAGTTTCACGTCGTTTGACGAGAAGAATGACGATAAGAGTGACGAGAAGAATTGTCATTGACGAGAATTGTCGTTGAAGTTAAGTAGAATGTTGACTTGGTTCTGATGCATACAACCAAAATCTGCAGAATTCGATTCTGCCACACTAAAATAGAAACACTAAAATAAACTGATTTTTATGTTAAGTACAACGTAACCACCAGATATTGATGTTCATATATCATAAACACTACAACAAAACATTGTTTATCGATGTTCAGAAATACTTAACAGTCATAAGACTCCATGAACACAATCTATACAAAATAACCATCAAGCGGTTTTGATAAGACTGCATGAACAAAATCTCATTGCACTTGAGCCAAAATAACCATCAAACTTATTAATCGTTGTTCAACCTAATATTGTATCCAAAATAGAAACATGACATAAGTCATAAACCATGAAAGTGTTTGTATCCAAAACAGAATCATGACATAAGTCATAAACCATGAGCAGCACTATTCTTCATCATCTTCCTTGTCGTCCAACATAAAAACATGAGCAGAACTATTCTTCATCATCTTCATCGCTTCTCAATCTCATAGTACCAGCAGATCTACAAAAAATTACTTTTCAATAAGTATAATGAAAAAATTTTCATGGATATGAGAAATTTGATGGAAATGAAAAATTAAAGACTTACACCTTCGAAAGATGTGGACAATTTCATTTGTCATGTGCTTGTCCAATCTTACCACAACCATGGCAGCGTCTATTCTTCTTCGTGGCTATCTCTTTTCTACCTTTCATTCTTTTACCACAACCTTTTGCTCTAACTAGAAGTGGTTCCATCAAAACACGGCTTTCACGGTTCCTTTCTCTATTCGGTTGGTCGTTTTCTTCCCCATTTGAGATTTCAATCAAATGCATTCTTTTCTCGACTTCCACAAGGGCTTCTTCAATAACTCTAGTACCGATATCCATTTTCAAGGCATCAACAACAACCTTAGAGCATCGACTAAGTAATACATGTCGCTTCAATAATGAAGAATCACGAACAACAACAGTACCACCTTTACCAAGAGTATCTTGTTTCGCTATGGAAGTTTTCATCCACCCTTGCATTACAAATGCATCTGGCAACAGTACAATATCCTTTCGGTGAAAATAAGCTAACACATGTCGACATAAAATCCCATCACTTTCAAACATTTTACAACTACACGTTATTCCACTAGATAATTTGTCCACCAGTATCATACTAACCCTACCATTCGTGGCCTGATTATTTGTAACCTCGAACTTCAATGTGCATTCATCTTCCCCACAAAGTTGTATGGCATACTTAAGACTATCAAACAGTCCATTCTGGCACTTATAAAAAATGGTCCGTGTAAAAAATGGTCCGTGCTATAAATGGGATCATTTTTTCCGATACCAAATTTGGATGGAAAACTGTGGGATCCGAATTGTTCATATCAAGCTCC
>JAOYMZ010062303.1:0-12895 GCA_025802335.1 Pinguicula primuliflora
ACCGGAGATCTACCCAAAAATATTTTCCCAATATTTTTGTCACTCCCCCAATTTAGGAATACCCTAAATAACTCTCTTTTTCTGAGAAGAACATGACTCGTTGGTTGTATATACTTGAACTGAAGGAATGACCTCCTATATATAGGCATAAGAAAGTGAATGAAGACAAGCCGCAATTGTTGAGGAAGCATCTCACGCGTGCAGCAGCCATGAATATGCAACAACCATCAATAATTGTCTCCCAAAAAAATTTCAATGTGGAGGGACCAATTTCAATGTGGAGGGACCAACAACTTTTATCTACCTAAAGTTATTTTGGTACGCACCAAGTTCCTTCATCTGTTTTACGTTAAATTTGATATGTAATAAACACGAGACTGAAAAGTTTAACAATAATGATACACGCAATTGTAAGTGAATTGTAAGTGTATGCGCTTTTGCTGTGGCAATTTGTCCCCTCATTTCGCAGCACCTGTATTACAATCATTTCATTTTATTAGATTTTAATAAATTTAGTTATATTATTATTTTTATAGTTTTCATATTTCCTACCTTTTTTTATAATATGAAATATCTATTAAAATGTTAGAGTTAATTGTCCCATATCGATTACAAACAGATTAATAGATTAGTATATAATGATATGTGGTGCTTCACCCTATTGTCTTGGTACCTTGGCTTTTAAGAGTGTAAGCCCACATTCATTATATATTGGTCCACGCACACACACGCATGGGTCCGAACCCATCGAGTCTGTTCTGTTCCAAATTTCAACTTGGTATCAGAGCTTTTCAATCATGTCTTCCGCTGCTCTCAATGTCGGAAATTTCGTCACACTCAAACTCAGATCTGAGAATTTTCAATTGTGGCGTGAACAAGTTCTTGGACTCGCTGAGAGTCAGGAATTAACGGGACATCTGACTAGAGAAACCAGGCCTCCACCAGCTACACTTGTGGCTGTAAATGCTGATCAACCCGCATCTCAAAATCCTAAGTATGTGAAATGGAGAACTTCTTACCCTCTACTTAGAGGTTGGATTATTGGCACCCTCACAGAAGAGGCAATTAGCCATGTGATTGGCCTTGATATGGCCTGCGAAGTCTAGGCAACACTGCAAGAAGCGTATGCTCAGTCTTCACAGAACAGAAATCCCAGTTGACACAGCAGCTCACTTATATGAGGAAGTCTACCGGAGTGAGTTTGAATGATCATCTGATGAAATTCAAGAAGCTTTGTGATAGCTTGGCCAGCATTGGTGCACCTGTAAGTGACCAACAAAAGGTGTTTTCTCTCCTTACTAGTCTTGGTGCGAAGTATGAGTGTTTCACCACGACAATGATGCGGCCTCCTATGCCATCTTTCAAGGATATTGTTCCTTTACTTCAGAGAATTGAAACTCGACAGCTGATGCATTCTGCTGAGACTATAAGTTACAATGCCTTTTATGCTGATAAAGGGTCAGGACGAGGGTCTAAAAACCACAGAAATAATCAACAGTTCACTTCAAAGGGGAGGGGCTTTGTTCCTGCGAATCAGAGCCGTTCTGCTCCTAAACAAGGAAATTCATCTTCTGGCTTCAATACTTCAGCCACAGACTCCAACACGACGTAACTTCAAAGATGCTATTTGCTATATCTGTCAGAAGCATGGACATACAGCCTTACGCTACTGGCAACGCTTCAATCACTTAGTTCAACCACAAAATCTGCCACAAGCTTATCATGCTGATCATGATAATGCACTCGAGTGTCCTGAAGAGTGGACTTCTGACATAGGAGCATCTGCTCACATGACTTCTAATGAAGGTATTCTTCGAAATCTTGTCTCTTATACTGGTGTCAATCACGTTATGATAGGAAATGGTAGATTTCTTGAAGTAACGCATACTGGAGACACTTTCATTAAAACTGAAGGAAATCATGTTCTCCTTAAGAATATTTTGCTTGTCCCTGATTTAGAACGAAGCTTATTGTCTGTTGGACAACTTACTGCTGACTTCGAAGTGAACTGTGAATTTTCTCACCTTGGTTTTGTGGTTAAGGCACGGGATGCTCAGGAGGTTTTGCTGAGGGGAACAAAATGGGGTAATCTCTACTTGATTAACTCACCTGCTGTAGCACTCTTCTCCAAGAGGTTTCAGGTGACTTCCAAAGAAATCTGGCATCAACGTCTTGGACATCCTCAGAAGGCAGTGGTTGATAAACTCATTCACAAGAGTCTGATTAAATCCAACAACAATAAAGATGTTTCGTTGTGTGAAAGTTGTCAGTTAGGAAAACTTTCAAAATTTCCCTTTGAATTGTCTGATTCTCAATCAATAAAACCATTTGCCAAGATTTATATTGATCTTTGGGGACCTGCTCCAACTCAATCTATTCACAAATTTAGATATTATGTAGCTATAGTTGATGATTATACCAAATATGTGTGGATTATACCTCTGAAACACAAGTCAGATTTCTTTAGACAGTATGTTCTGTTTGAAAGATATGTGAGGCGCTAGTTTGCTTCTGAAATTCAGATTATTCAGACAGATGGAGATGGTGAATTTATCAATCAGCAATTCATTAATCATCTTCAAGTCTCAGGAATTGTACATCATATATCCTGCCCTCATACTCCGACACAAAACGGCAAGGTTGAACGCAGACATCGCACAATTTGTGAGCTTGCTATCACAATGATGCTGCACGCCAATATTCCTAAATATTTCTGGTTTGAGGCATTTAGTACAGCAGCCTTTCTCATGAATTGGATGCCACTTCCTACTCTTAACTAGGACTCTCCCTTCTACCCTCTGCTTGATAGACAACCAAACTATAAGAGTTTGTGTGTCTTTGGTTCTCGGTGTTATCCTTACACCTGGGATACTCGCAAGACGAAATTTGATCCCAAGTCTGAGCCATGTGTCTTCATTTGGTACAGTGATAGACACAAAGGATATCACTGCTTCTCAATCAGCAAAGGTCACTTCTACATTTCTCGTCACGTTGCTTTTGATGAAACTGTGTTGCCCTTTAAGTCTCAATCTTCACTTCCTGAGCAGCTCACTCTGGCACACTTCAAGGAGTTTGACGACTGGACAGCAGATCAAGCAAAATTCCCACCTATTGTCTCACACATAGGTTCTGATAATGATTGTGACATCAGTTCTGAAAGTCACCTCCCAAATGCTGTTCCTACTTATGGTCCTCCTTCACTTGAAACAGCTACTGTCGATATTCCAGAATCAGTTAATGAGACCATCACGCCTACTGCATCTATTAATGCACTTCCAGAAGCACCTGCTTCCAATGCAGGTCATATGGAATTTGGTCACAATGGTAACTCCGGATCATCATGCTCCACACAGACTGAGTCTCAAGACATGTCTACTGAGGAAACTCTGGTATCATCCTCTGAATCTCTGCCTACAAGCAGTCATTCATTGGCACTACCTCGTACTCATCCCATGACTACACGAAGTTCCTATGGCATTCGCAAGCCAAATCCCAAATATGCTCTTTTCCATCATTACAGTGATGTTCCAAAGGAACTTAGAACAACCAAACAAGCTTTAGCTCATCCCGGTTGGAGAGCTGCTATGAAGGACGAATACAATGCCCTTCTTACCAATCAGACATGGGATTTGGTACCTTGCCCTTCAGGAATGAATGTCATTACCTCCAAATGGGTGTTCAAAGTTAAGCTTAACTCTTCTGGAACGGTGGATCGTCTAAAGGCTAGACTCGTTGCTCGAGGATATGCTCAAGAAGCTGGTATAGACTTCAATGAGACCTATTCTCCGATTATTAAACCAGGTACCATTCGCTTGGTCCTGTCTTTTGCTACGGTTAAAAGATAGCACATACGTCAATTAGACGTCAAAAATGCCTTTCTCCATGGCTTGATTTTCGAGGAGGTGTATCTTGAACAACCACCCAGCTTCAAGGATCAGCAACATCCTAGTTATATTTGTCGCCTTAAAAAGGCTATGTATGGCTTACGACAAGCGCCTCGGGCATGGTTTGATAGTTCAGTTTGCATCTTCTTGACGCTGGTTTCATCTGCAGCAGCGCAGATCCCAGTTTGTTTGTCTACACTGATGGAGATGTGTCTATGATCCTTCTGCTGTATGTTGATGACATACTGCTTACTGGCTCTCACCCTCAAATTATTGATCAGTACGTGGCAACTCTTCATACTTATTTTGCCATGAAAGACCTTGGCCCTATTCGTTACTTCTTGGGAGTTCAGATCCATTCAACTTCACAAGGGCTATTTCTCAATAATCTAAGTATGCGGTGGATATCTTAGAACGCAATAACATGGTTGATTGCAAACCTGTGAAGATTCTTCTAAGCACCAAAGATCTTGTCTCTTCTGATCCGGTGTTACTACAAGATGCCAAGGCTTATCAATCGGTTGTAGGTGCATTGCAATATCTTACATTGACACGACCCGACTTATGTCACAGTGTCAACTATGTATCTCAGTTTATGCAAGCTCCTACATCCACGCATATTGCTCTGGTGTGTCGGATCCTTCGTTATGTTAAAGGTACAGTTCATCACGAACTTCACATCCAAGCCAATAGTGATCTCACTCTATATGGTTTTTCGGATGCAAGTTGGGCCAGTTGTCCTCGTACCCGCCGTTCTACCACCGGATATTGCACCTACCTAGGAAGTAATCTCATCTCCTGGTGCTCCAAAAAACAGCCTACGGTGGTATGATCAAGCACAGAATCTGAATACCGTGCTCTAGCACTAGCAACTGCAGAGCTCACTTGGATCACCTTCCTGCTTCGTGACCTCCAGATTCCTCTTTTACAACCCCCTACGCTGTTTTGTGACAATATGAGTGCTCTATTCCTAACTGTTAATCCATTCTTTCATCTAGAAACAAGCACATAGATCTGGATTATCACTATGTTCGTGAACGAGTCGGTCTAGGCCTTCTGGTTACTCAACACATTCCCAGCAATGGATAAATTGCTGACATCTTGCTCAGTTGTGGTCTGGATTGGATGTTTTGCGTCGCAAATTGTGCATGGACACCTTGCACAATTTTAGGGGGGATGATAACCGAAAGGATTCAGTCTCGGCCGTGATTCCAGCCAAGGAGTTGATGACCAAATCCTCCATTCCAATTCAAAATACTGCATTGAAAGAGTCAAGTAATAGTCACGCGATTACAGGAGATGAGTAGAAATCTTTCCATTCTTGTTGTATGATTTGTTCTCTATAAATACAGTATACAACACACCTTGTAAATCACGTTGAATACAAGATTGAAATACAGAGGATCGATTCTTTGATTCTCAAGATTTCTTGAAGCTTTCCTCTTGCGTTTGTTCTCAATCTTTATTTTGGTATCAGAGCACAAAATGGTCTAACGACCGGAAAAAAGATTCATGGGACTTCGATACACCTACCCACAGAAAAAAAAGGGAGAAAAAAGGTAGATCCAATAACACAAGCTACATAAAGGCCACGAGTGTTGATGGAACTAGAGCCTCTGAGTTTAATTGGGCTAACCCATATAATATAAATAATCAAGTTTCTCGGCTTGCCCAGTTGGACTTGCAGGAGGGTGTTAGAGTTAATTGTCTCATACCGATTACAAACAGATTAATAGACTAGTATATAATGATATGTGGTGCTTCACCCTATTTCCTTGGTACCTTGACTTTTAAGAGTGTAAGCCCATATTCATTATATATTGGTCAACGCATACACACGCATGGGCCCGAACCCATCGGTTCGGGTCTGTTCACCATAATTATCAGCGTGTCGTGTGCTTCAATTTGACATGTGACATCATATAATTTCGATGTATTTATTATGAAATTATTTTTTATTTGATAGATATTTTAAGAGTAACAAACTTAACTGTAGCCTTAAACAGTGTATAACTAGTACCCGAATTTATAATTTTGATACAATGATTCTAAGAATTTTATTTTAGCACTCATAACACACCGTTTAAGGTTAGGGTTAAGTTTGTTTCTCTTAAAATGCTTATTTAATAGGGTTTCAGTTTTTTCGGCGACGAAGCCGCCGAAACCAGAATTTATGATTTTGATACGATGATTCTACAACTTTTATTTTAGTACTCGTAATACACCGTTTAAGTCTAGGGTTAAGTTTGTTTCTCTTAAAATGCTTATTTAATAGGATTTTAGTTTTTTTGGCGGCAAAGGCGCCAAAACCAAAATTTATGATTGTGATATGATGATTATACAACATTTATTTTAGCACTCGTAACACACCGTTTAAGGCTAGGGTTAAGTTTGTTGCTCTTAAAATGCTTATTTAATAGGATTTTAATTTTTTGGGCGCCGAAGCCGCCGAAACCAGAATTTATGATTTTAATACGATGATTCTACAACTTTTATTTTAGCACTCGTAACACACCGTTTAAGGCTAGGGTTAAGTTTGTTCCTTTTAAAATGCTTATTTAATAGAGTTTTAGTGTTTTGGGCGGCGAAGCTGCCGAAACCAGAATTTATGATTTTGATACGATGATTATACAACTTTTACTTTAGCACTCGTAACACACCGTTTAAGGCTAGGGTTAAGTTTGTTGCTCTTAAAATGTTTATTTAATTGGATTTTAGTTTTGCCGAAACCAGAATTTATGATTTTGATATGATGATTATACAACGTTTAGTTTAGCATTCGTAACACACCGTTTAAAGTTAGGGTTAAATTGTTGCTCTTAAAATGTTTATTTAATAGGGTTTTAGTTTTTTGAGCGGGGAAGCCGTCGAAACCAGAATCTATGATTTTGATACGATGATTCTAAAACTTTTATTTTAGTACTCATAACACACCGTTTAAGGTTATGGTTAAGTTTGTTGCTCGTAAAATTCTTATTTATTAGGTTTTAATTTTTTAGTGATAAGTAACCAAACTCAGAATTTATAATTTTTATTCCATAATTTTACTTATTAAAATATATTATATTTTAATAAATATAATATAATAATAATTCTCCCCCTACCCACTAGTACAAAATCTTCCATTCTGTTAATAAATGAGCATTGCTCCAAAAATTATGATAACAAATGCTCTTCTTAGTTGTTGAGTTAAGAAAACGTTTTTTTTTGTTTGTATTAAAATAGCATTTACCAGAAATTTCTGCGTAGATATCATTGGAAAGTTATCATGACTCAAAGTTTAAAACCCATTTAGCTGGTAAGCTGACCAAGAAGAACGGCCTATTAGGTAAATCTGTGGATGAAGTAGTCGAAATTTGTACCAAAGGTTACTTTTTCTCTTTTGTACTTCATTTTTTATACAAGATTAAGTATAAGTCACAAAACGAAAACGACTTGGTTATGTTATAAAAAACACATTGTGTTATAAGATGACGTCAATTTTTGCCAAACCGAACTAAATCAAACATACTCAGTGAATCCTGCCTCAGGGTCTGGGGAGGGTAAGATGTATGCAATCATACACTCACCCCACAACAGGATGGAGAGATTGTTTTCGTATACACTCGAGCTCGAAAAAAATAAAAAAATAAAAAAAATAAAAATTAAAAAAATTAAAAATTAAAAAATTAAAAAAGGAAAAAAATACTAATAATAAAGTACAAATAATAGAATAATAAAAGAGGAGAAACAAGTATAACTGAAATACCTACTTACTATCAGTCTAGAGATCAATAAGTAAATAATACTCTATATGGTCTTATGTATCTTTAATCGTAATATGACGTCGTTTTTTGCAGTGTACAAAAATTAAGCACACATAGCATTTGCGAGTTTCGTATCATCTGTGTTGGAATTTCTCTATTGTAATTTTAGATACTGAATGAGTTCTTGCATACGGAGTACGGTGGTCCTGGAACTCTGTTGGTTGTGTCATTTGTAGACGTGACTGATGCTTTAAACGATGGAGGTTTGCCTGGAGGACCTCAAGCTGCTCGAGTTGCTATGAAATGGGCTGAGAAGCATGTGGACGAGGATTGGAAAGAGTGGACTGCTGAAGCGTAGGATAACTTGTTGGAATCATAGCAAATTCAGCAGAATGTTTTAGGCAGCAGTTGAGTCGTTCTATTCGGTGTTTGCACTTTTCTTCATCTGCTTGAATTATTAGTACAGTACGCATGACCTTTCCATGATGTTGGATTACAATTGAAGAAAGACAAGACAATTAGAATACCCGTTTCTGCATTCATAATCAAGAAATTAATAAATTCATGTTTCTTGTTGGTAGATAATCCGCATCACACATTAATGGACAGAAATCCACATTAGACACCTATTACAGAGATCACCATTAGATCCATAAATGGAAATCATAAACATATATCTCTGTTCGGAGAAGTTGGTCGCCTAGGCCGCCGAGGCACTTGGATGTAGCCCTTCGCCTTGCCCGAATTATCACTTTGGCATTTCCTCGGCCTATGAAAAATAACACTTGGCAGTTGAAGTTGGAGAGCCCTCTATCTCTCTCTCAGCAGGGGCTCATGGTTCCTGGACAGCGAAACACCATCTTCCAAATTTTTGCTTTTGCCTCTATATGGACCGATTGCTGATTTCTTACTGCGAGTTTATGGTGAATGAGGGTAGCAAAAAAAAAATGAGGGTAGTAGCTTTTCCTCAAAATATGGGGCACTCTGCATGAAATGTATTCAGCACGCTACTAAATCTTGTCTTGAAATTGGCACAGTATCTTGCCCATGGCCTTATATGTTAAGGATAAGAGGTTAAAAGAAATAAATATTTCCTTAACCTCCATGTTGGGACCGATTTTGCTGGATCTACAAGATAAATAAGAGCTCAACCCAGTTTATTCAAAATCAGGCAAGTATAACAAAATGCAGAATCATAAATATTCGAAATCCTGTAATCCTTTTTCGAAAATGCCACAAGGCTGTAGTTTGCCCGTCAGAATCGAGCCACAACCGAGGGACAATGTCAAGCAATCGGCAAGAAACACCGTGACCCATCTAAAGAGAAGGCTACAGGAGTTTTCAAGAGCTTTGTGAGGTATTCCAAGTGTAGGCCAAATGAGAGAGAAGAGAGGTTAGCCACCAAGAGAGAAAAAATGAGAGTTGGCCGAGAGAAAGAAAAATGTAGAGTAAAGTGGTCAGCCACCAAGAGAGAGATGTGAGAGTTCCCCGAAAGATAAATTAGAGAGAAAAAAAAGTGTAAGGTTGAAACCCTAGTTTAGGTATATATATATAGGGTTTAGAATATTCTAGCAATTCTCAACTAGAATAGGTCATGGGCTTCCAAGGTCCACTTGACATTTAATAAAATTCACTTGGGCTCAATATACTGAACTTCTTGGCCCAAGTAATATGGCTCTAATAACATCATTCGGCTTATTCCGGGTTCGGGTCTTACTCGTGTGTAATATATTTAAAATAAAATGCAGTGTTTGTGTGCTATATAAAAAATTGAATGAGATAGATGCACTCCCTTTTCGGACCTCGATTAGGCATATATGGATGGGCTTCGAAATGGGCTTAAACGTGGGCTGGGTATGAGCCCATTTTCCAACACTCTAGCTCCACTTACTTTTTTTTAAAAAAAATATATTAATTTTTACCGTATTCCTCCGCCAAATTTTTGTACGATGAAATCAAAGAAAGCCTATAGAAGGAATTAATACACTCAGTATACTTTTTTCCACAAGTTGGAAGTCTTCAAAGTCTTTGCTGGCCCAAACCACATTCTGTAGTGCAAACCCATTGCATGGCCTTTACACCATATAAGTATCTTCGCAGCTGGTGACTAGTTTGCCTGTTTTTCCAGTCGCAGGTTCTTACGAAGTGTTAGCTATACTCAGAGTCTTGGAAGATTCGTCCATGTTAACAGCAGTGTGCTGCATTCTTCTCTTTGACATCAAATCCATGTGCAGCCTGTTCACCCGTCTTTAAACAAACCAAGCCTTGTGTGTCGCAGGATGCCTCAAGTACTCCTCATTCCTCACAGTAAGCCATAAAATTGGTCAAACAATGCATTCCCCTCACATAGATAAATATATGAATCGCATATGAATCAGGGGGAGAATTAAATCCTGAATTGCTAGCCATTCTTGTTTACCTTTGCTGGAGGCTTCAGCTAATGGACCATTAGCATCCACCTCTGAGGAAATAATAGACCGTGTGAGGATTCGGCTTTGGAATCCTATAACAGTCGAAGCAACTCTTTTTTCCTTTCTCATCTTTCCTGCAACCCCTGCATTTTCCTTTTCAAGTGATGCTTGAGGCAGGAAGTTAAGGCTGTGTGTTATGCCAAGTCCCCTCACAGCAACACATGAAATTGATCAGAGAGTTATCCACACGTACAGATAAAAACAACATTTTTCGCTCGAGGGAATGATAGGAAGCCAAAATCTGGGTTGCCAAGTATTCTTGTACAGTTGTCGGAGGTTTCAGTTAATAATCTATTAACTTCTACCTCCGAGAAATCACAGACCGCTTGAGGATTCAAATAGGAATCCTATGGCCGCCGAGTCAGCTCTTTTGTTTCCAGCTCCTGTAGTTCTTTTGCATGTATATCCCGCGCTTCCCGTGGGAGCAAGTGTTATGCAATGAAGTTCATGTCTCCATTCGTAAAGCTCCATTTTGCGAGTGCTATGGCTAAAACATTATGTTCTGGATTTGTCTTTAACAGCTCCAACTCCTATTGCGCTTCTAACATTTTCCTGATAGGATGGAAAACTAGAATGTGCTTTTAGTGGCAGCTTCTTCCCTTCTTACCCAGCAGATATCTTAGCGACGAGGTCTATACCAATCTGAACTTTCGTCCAACCTCTGTCCTGACATTTTTACAGTCCTGAAATTACAGTTTCCCAACAGCCATCCACAATGCATTTTGCTTGAACTGCACTAGCTTCCAACAGGACCCCTCGATGATCACAGATTACCCAGCTTGTATCCATGATCTCAGCCTCTGGCGTCGCAACTCTTGCTGTATCCAGACTAACCCAATTTTTGTAGGGAGCTTGCCATGAAGACTTTTTTTCCTCCACAGGAGCAATAATAAGACCCAGATAAGTCATCATTTCTACCTCTGTTGGCCAGCATTTTGTCGCCCCTGTGTTCACGAAAATCTCTCTCACTGTCCTGCATATTTGAAACACCACTCCGCCTGCCGAAGGCCAAATCCCTTGGTATACTGTAGTACATCTTTTTGTCCATAAATTCCAGCAGACTAGAGGCGGGATAACTCATCTGATAGCATTTGACATCTTACTTCTTCTAACCTTGTCCCATATATTAAGCCGACTGCACAAGTCAATGATTGATTCAGGTACTCCACAAAATTCCTCCATTTTCAGCCAGACAAACTATGCCGATTCCTTATATGAGAAAAGACGCTCAGACATTTCCTCCTTCGAAGATACTGTGCAACATCAACATTTTGATGCTATATGTACCCCTATACGTTTAATCTGATCATCTATAGGGATGGCTTTATATAGCACCTTCCATAAGAAATTGCTCACCTTCATCGGAATATGAATGTTCCAGATGTGACTAAACTTCTTCTTTATAGGAGCCTATTGATGAATGTGCTCCCAGGCAGACTTGAAGTTAAACTGTCTGATAGCGTTTGCAATCTTACTTCCTCTAACCTTGTCTAAGCTGCCACCACAGTTTCATGGCTGCTGCTAAACATATGTCAGATAGGCGAGTATGCCTAACCCCCCTTCATTGAATGACAAAAAAATCCGAGCCCAAGATATCCAATGCTTCTTCTTATGTCCATCATGTAGACCCCAGAAGAACTGCGCGAAGGATTTTTCCAAACTATGAATGATAAACTTGCTAGGAAGTAGAGTAAGAAACTGATATATAGGTATACTAGACAGAACCTCTGTTCGAGAAGGCAACCGTCTAGTCCCTTTAGGCGCTGTCTAGTTGCTAGGATGTCATCCTCCGACTTGCAGAATTTCCACTTAGGTCACTTATAAGCCCACCTAGGCGGGCACCTTGGCCGCATAAGCACTAAACAGTCCTTGGGCACCTTGGATCTTCCTAGTGCTTTCTTGAACACTAGACAGAACATACCGTATTAATGTCAAACGACCACCAACAGATAAGTACCTCACGTTCAAAGCTTCTAGCTTGCTCTTCACCTTTAACAATAGGGGAGTAAACATACTAGAGACCTTTCTACCCTGATAAAGAGGAATGCCCAGATAAACATGTGGGAGCTTGTTATGCTGCAAAACAGACCACGAAGTAAACTGTTCTATCACTGCTTCTGGAGTTCGTTTGGACATAAAAATTACTTTTCCTTCTGTTAATTTTCTAACCAGAAACCTCCTCATATTCGCTGATCAGACCAAGTATCTTGCCAATAGCATTTTGCGTTCCTTTTGTAAAGATCATGAGATCATCAGCAAATGCTAAATGTGATATTGCGGGACATCCAATAGGGGTTCTATAGGCACAGTCTGAATTTTCGTTGATCAGCTCATTTAAACCATTGCTCAAAGCTTTTGACGCTATGATAAACAGAGCAGGAGATAGAGGATCACCTTGGCGAACTCCTCGTGATGATTTGAAAAATAAAAAATCTGACCATCATACAAAATTGAGAACTAGTAATTGGAGAGGAATCGCCGAACCATGTCGATAAAGAATTCTGCAAATCCCATAGCCCTTATCACCCTAATTAAAAAGAGTTTAGAAGAGATACCCTATGGCTTCACCTGATCATGTTCCGGGATCATTTGTGTTGTCACGGGTATTACTGGCACGGAGTACGAGGGGTATTGCAGTAAGGAAATATTCACCTAATCATGTTCCGGGATCGAAGAGATACCCTATGGCTAATCTATTTAGGGGGAGTGAATCTTCGTCTGCGAGATCATTTGTGTTGTCACTATACAGTGAGGAGATACCTAGAAGTGTGGAGGAGGCAATGTCTATTCCAGA